>JAGKTI010023694.1:0-14692 GCA_018397915.1 Birgus latro
TGGGAGGAAAAGATGATATAAATACTGATTTGGGTTGTGTTTCCCCATGAGGGTTTTGAGGTGGGTCTCGATTTTGTGGAGCTGGTGCGCGTAGGCAGGCAGGGCGATGGCTACGTCGGCCAGGGGTGCAAGATCGTAGCACAGGGACACTACATCTTTGAAGAGCAATACCTCACCTCCTGAGCGGATCAAGGCCCCGGGACGTACTCCACCATCGTCCTCACCCGACCCGGACCCTAGGAGGGTCAGCACTGCCAGCAGGTAGACCGCTAACATCGTACATAGAAAATTAGGTTAGAATTAATGGGAGAGTTCCTGGAAAGGTTGACGGGCGGAACGCGGTTTGGATCGATATTGATTGGTTGATGAATGATTAGGCGTAAGTGGAGATGAAGGTGACTGATGGATAGGTGGAGATGGGGTAGATTGAGGGATTTGTGGAGGAGGAGGGAGAGCAGTAGGTTGTGCAAGCGATTCTTCCAACACTAGGCCTCGTGGTGCACGCGTTAGATTGTCAGCAGGGACCCACTTGGTGTCTGTAGTGGAGAGGTCTTAGATGTAAAACTTATTAGCTTGTTTATTAAGGACGCTGTGGGGGCCAGTAAATTTGTCACCCAATTTAGAGGTGCACGTATGGAAATGAGCAAAGACTAGATCACCGACGTTGATAGTGAGAGGAGAGGCAGATTTATGTTGGCGTTGTATCATGTCCTCCTGAGATGAAGCGAGATTGGATTTTACATGCTGATGGATTGTTTGGAAGTTGGCCAGTTTTACTTTGACATAATCATCCATGTTATAGATGGGGTTTGGCTGTGAGGATAACAGGGTGTATGGGAGGTGTTTGTCAAAACCAAAGAGGACAAAGAAAGGAGATTCGCCAATTGAAGTGTTGATGGAGCTATTGATTGAGGATGCCACTTGGGGAATCCAGTCATCCCATGAAGAACTATGGGAGCCTAGGTGTCTGAGGCACTCTAAGATTTTTCTATTGTGGCGCTCTACAAGGCCATTGGAAGCTGGATGGTTAGGCACGACATTGCATTTATTCATTTTAAAGCGGTGACAGATCTCCTCCAGGAGACTATTGTTGAACTCAGTACCGTTGTCTGTGAGTATGGTATGTGGTGTACTGAACGGGCAAATTACATGATCTACAAAGGCACGTGCAACACTCTTCGCGGTCTTATCTGAGAGGGGTACGAGGACACAGTAGCGAGAGAAGTGGTCAGCTGCTACAAACAAATACTCTGCGCCTGATTCCCTAAAAGGTAGTTTTAGAAGATCGATGGAGACGTTTCCCATGGTCGTGATGGGATTGGGTATTGTAAGAGCAGTGTACATAAGCTGGTTGAACCTTTTTGGCGGTGGCACGAGATTAAGAATCACAGTGCGCATTGATGTCGTGACGTAGGGTTGGTCAATAGTACTCGAGGCATGCTTGGCGCAAGCATCGGTCTTTACCTGGATGGGATGCGTGAGGTGTATCATGAACGATGTGAAGGACAGCAGATATTATCTGTAGGGACAATGAATTGGTGTACTTCTCTGTTCGGCAAATCCTTCCCTGTAAGGAATGTTTTTCTGTACAAGAGACCATCTTGTAGTATGAACTCATCTAGTGGTACTGGTAGAGTAGGTAAGGTCGAGGCATCTCCTGATTCTAGGAAAGAAACTACTTGGGACCATACGGAATCTTGCACTGAGAGTTTTGAACATCCTCTGATGTTAGGGTTGTGCTGTCAGAGGCTTTGGGCTCCAGGGACGTGACAGGTGCGGCTACATGACGTGAGAGTGCATCTGCGACTACATTCGATTTGCCTGGGACATACTAAAAAGTGGGACTGAAGTCTCGGACAGGTTAAGGTAATAAGGTTATGATAGGGGAAGCCCAACGGAGAGAAAAGATTAACAGTGTAAGCAGAAGGATTAGTTGTTAGGAAGAGGTCAAGTATGTTGGAACTCTCTCCAAGGCGGTCAGGGATACGGGTAGGGTGCTGTACAAGCTGCTGTAGGTCATTAAGGATAGAAAAGATGTAGGCTTCTTCACCAGGTGGATCATTGAAAGGAGAGGAGAGCCATAGGTGGTGGTGAACATTGAAATCTCCTAGAATGGAGATTTCAGAGAAAGGAGAAATGGATAGAATGTGTTCCATTGTAGAAGTAAGGTTGTCGAAGAATTTTTGATAGTCAGTAGAATTAGTGGATAAGTAAACAGCACAGATATATTTAGTCAGAGAATGACAGGAGAGCCGAAGCCAGAGAGTAGAGAATTCAGAAGAATCAATTTCATGAACATGAGAGCAAGATAGGTTCCTTCGTACCTATACACAACAGCCACCTTTGGCTTTGAAATGAGTATAGAGAAAGTAGGAGGATACAGAAAAGGGTTTGCTTTCAGTTGCCTCAGACAGCTGAGTCTCAGTAAGGAAGAGAAGATGAGGTTTAGAGGAGGAGAGGTGATGTTCAAAAGTGGGAAAGTTCGAGGAAAGGCCGCGAATGTTGCAGAAATGAAGAAGTGAGTCAGACAGTAGTTCCAGGCAGCTGTCAGTGTCGTCACCGTAGATAAAATGTGTGTTTGTATTCAATTTCTGTAACTAATGGCATAGTTGATGTAATATGCACGTGTTCAGACTGGATAACTGCAGACATTACATCCTTGTTTCACAATTATTAGCTCAAGGTTTTGTGAAGTAATGCTTGGGACGTACGACAGTTGCTCAGTATGAACCTAAATGTAACTAATACTGTAACTACTGGCAATGTCTAAAATCAGCAAACACGGCATACAGAACACGGTAACATAAGCTTAGGTTAAGTAAATCCACATTTACTTTACATCGGTGTCGTGCATATATTACTGAGAACCATATTGACTATCATTACTGTCCGACTGTTCATATTAACTAGCGATAAAGGAAAAATCTACATAGGCCTATGCCTACTATGTTTGCGATATCAGTCTTCATCCATGATGATACTACGTAATAAGCTACAAGAGTAATTCCCAATCACTATGACAACAGCTGTAACATTTGGCAAACTGTAGGGACGTGTCATATACTTGCACATTAACGAAGTCACCGTACTCATAATAGAATGGTACTGAGCCAGCCAGAGGAAAGTGTGTCGCTAATTGCTGCAAACCATGATGGTCAATTACAACACGTGGCAATGTCAACATAACGTTTCTTGGTCTGACTGTAAAATTCCATGTTCTCCATGAAATAATGATTTGGCCCAGTCATCGTATTGTAGTCTGTCCCTCCTACTGTAGTTCCCATCTTCTACGAATATCTACCGTCCCCTAACCCAATACCTCTGCTCTAGCCCCAAGTTTGACCACTATTGACCCCTTCCTCATCCACCTCCCTCCTCCTGTCTCCCAGGTGCCCCACCTTCACCCTGCCGCCTCCTGTGTCGCCACTCTCTGTGTTTAGTGAACTTGCTTCGATTTCAGAGGTCTATCAATGTCATGTTCAAGGTAGGCAGGATGGGTTTCATGAATATTTTCTGTTCATTGTTAGTTTTGGGGAAGCTGATAACTGACTTATATGATGAATTGTTAAATTCTGCATGATTCATGACTCGAATCTAAGCCATTCATGAAATCCGTGGTATTCATAATAACTGTCATTATGTAGAGGATGTGCTGTGTGACATAATTTTAAAAATCTTATAATCATGACATGCAACTATCAGTATATTTTCTGGCGGAACATTTCTTATATATTACAACCTATAACTGTGCACAGCGGCAATGAGCACTGAGTTCGGTTCGTTCTAGCGACCAAACGAAACCTGAAGTTCCATACATATCAATGTTTATCAGATGCGGAGAGCATTACACCACCTCGCTGGTGGACCGGGTGATTCTGTTTGATATGTCTGCAGCTGTACATAGCCTACCTAAAGTAGATAGATAGATAGATATATAGACAGATAGATATAGATATATGAGTATGGTGTGGGTAATATTTTTTATTTCTATTCATCCTCTTGTAGGATATTTCTGGGGGCTATCACAATCATGTTATCGTTTCATTATGTGTTTCTTTCGTGTTATTACATGAAATGAGAAGTGGTTTCCTATTCCTGCAGCTAATATCTTCTCTTTGCTTTGCTTGTCTCAATATCCCCGGATACCATTATTTGTCGTGCAAATATCATTCATAACAAGGGTAGAAAACCTGATACGTGTAACAAATATAGTATTGAAATGTTGTTACGTGATCCACTCAGTGTGACGAGTTAAAAGGACTCGGTCATACAACCATGATATTGTTAAATATCCATACTTTCTATAATACGTTGATTATTGCTAAATAACTAATAGGCAAACCCGCAGTATGTAGAGGAATTTACTAATGCATTAATCACACGTCCGTAGCAAATTGTTGGGGAGGTGAATGGCGGACAACAAACAACCTAACATACCTCATCATCTTTCAAGCTATTTGTAATCAATAGTAGTGGAATTATTTCAGTAAAATTATTCAGTTTTGTTTTATCGTATGTGCAATGATACTGTCCATCAGTATTGTTTATATCCCACCCATCTCTCTTTTTCATGATCTCTCGTTTATAAAGAGCGGTTCCATTTTCAGCTTCACTGTGTTGGAAGAGCAGTCTGACCCAACTACCTGTCGTTCAATAAGAGTAGAGCGGGCCAAACACCCTCCACCATCGGTGTCTCAGGGAATCATGAGCGCGATTGTATGTACAGTTCCGAGCAGATGAATGGGAAAAGCTATCTCAGCCCTTTGTGGGTCACTTCTAGCTGCCGGATTACTATTCCTGGGGGTGGGGATGGGTGGGTGGGAGAGAACGCATAGAAAGGTACAGCCACCTCAAGGAGTCTTATTACCCCCTGCTATTCATCTCCCAGTGAAGTGGCAACGCTGCGCTGCTCGTGTGCGTTGGAGGCAGAGAGCAGAGATGTTTCGTCTTATATATGAAGCAGTAAATGGACATTTTATCATGCACTTAGATGACCATTAGAGGACATAATAAAGACTCACTATGAGGATAAATGTTAATACGTGCAGTATATACTGCTTTTGAAGACGAAAGTAGTAGGGGTTGAGGGGCTGACGTAAAGAGAGAGTGAGAGGGGAGAGGGGAAAACTATGCGACGGGGGGAGGTGGTGAAGCACTGAAGCAGCGTGAGTGAGAGTCGAAGGGAGGGAGGCAAGTAACGGAGGACATCCAGGCCCTAGATTCTCAGGTCATAATTTGTATTGTGTCAAGTGTTCGTATCCCTGCAGGTCAGAAGTTGTTATGTCGTTCTGTTTTTACTCAGGGCAATATCTTAAGATTGATATTTTATATCCTTTTGCCACGTTGTGCACAAAGCAATGCTATACATGCAAGATGTAATGACATCATGAAGTATAGGAACGACGATCATTTTGGAATACAAGGCCTATGTCATACGAGGAAATCTGGTTTTGGGGAGTGATAAAGAAGAAAGGGGTGAGGGGGAGGAGGGGCGGGGGATAGTGGTGCGTGAATTCACGAGGAGGAAGGAAGAGGACGGTAGGAGTGAAAGACAATGCAAGGTAAGACATGCTGAGAGTAGTGTGGGCAATTACAATATATAGGGAATACAATCTTCCATAACATTAGTAGGTAGTATGCAAGGGGTCAGGTGAAGTCAATTACCAATATATGACCTTTCCAGATTGTTCAGCTAATCATTGCATCATCATCATCCCAGTTCCCTCTTTGTATTGGGCGAGAGGCACCAGGCCACACATCGGTTTATCACCTTATTGATGTCTCCCTAAGAATACCTCTCGCTACAGTTTATCAATAGGCATACCTCGCATAATGATACTTAGTTCAAATACAGGTAAGATTATGGTCGCCGATCACTCGGTTGGCCTTTGATGGTTGAATACTTGCACTTCAGGATAATCCAAGATCATTGATGTAAGCTTAGAAAAATTACACTGTATTTGCAACAAGCATCTTTAATAAGTTCATACGCATTATTACTAGTTTACATTTTTACGTGTCGTGTGTATGTTAAGATTTTCAGTATACACAAAATATCCAAATAATTTAGGATTAGTAAAGCCTTTTTATGTGCAGTATTTATTACCACCACCAATATCCCAAATATAAACACAGACTTATGAAACGTTCAAGTTCCAGGCAGAAGTATTTCAGAGACGTCAAGGTTATAATAAGTAAAGGGGCATCGCTTGTGACGTGGAAGGACGGGCAGAAACAGCAGTGATGTAGCGCCCATTGCCTCAATACTTCGTCCAGCCACCTTCCTTAACAATCACCACCTGTAACCTTCTGGGGAGAGAGGCTACTGTTTTATAAACATCGTCTTGCTGAAGTCTGCGGTATCGCTCCCACATATCCTTAGTATGTTGGAGAAGTCGCTGTGGTGTTTTTGCTTCTTCAGGCTCCCACGAATTTACAATGTGTCCCCATACATTTTCAATAGGATTGAGGTCGGAGCCTTTGCTCGGCCACTCAAGTAGTTGAATGTCCGGACGCTCACTGAACCATCGTTTCACGATACGAGCAGTGTGAATGGGGGAGTTATCCTGCAACAAAGTTGTAATACGGTATTAATACCATATAATTAATGAGGATGTTTACCCAGACGGTCAGTTTGCATACTTCACCTTTCATATTCTCGCCACACTGTCGTTTCGTGTCTTCATAGCTTCTATTACACGGGTAAAGTCGGTGCTCAGCCTTGAAACACTCATTCCTCTTACTTCTTCCCCACCTACTCTGATATGTAATTTTATCTATTTCAAGGTGTGCACCCATATCGGACATACTGTGTATGTGAATATAGATTATTTATGAATAAGGTATTATTTAATGAATTTGGCAACTTACCTTTTTTTTATGTAAGGGAATATGTATATTTCATCAGATATGACCGTTACTTATTTAATACCGATATCGGTATCATTAGAATTCTGTTATTACAACTATAGAGGGTAATAATTATCAAATTATACCTGAAGACGTAATAGATCTAGGATGTAATTCATACTTGCATGAATATTATGGGTTCAGGTTCTGGGACTGCGTAGGCTCTAACGGAGGGTATCATTACTTCTTCCCGTATCTCCAGATACTTTGTCGAGTTGAATCTCCCATCAATCTCTGTCAGCTCACCCAAACCGTATGCGTGTATCCAGCCCCAAACATTGACACTGGTGTCCCCGCTTCTTGCCACCTCGACGATGTTTTGCCGTTCGTATCTAGTGTTGTTTGGGCGCCAACAATGGAGTGGCCCATGGGTGGTTGACGCAAATGACTTCTCATCTGAGACGATCACCTTACCCCAGAAATCAATTCCTTCACCTGCGTACTACTGGGCAAATTGAAGTCTGGCATTTCGATGGCGATCCTCCTGCTTTTCCTTAACAGCCGGGTGTCTGTGGTGTATGTTTGCCTTGTGTAGCCGATTTCGCACTGTTCCAGCAGTAACATTAAGATGAAGCCGCTCCCTGATGGCGACAGCGTTTGTTAGTGGAGACCGAGCAACTTCATCCAAAATCCTCTGATCATCTGCCGGGCTGGTCTTTCTGGGACCGCCACACCTAGGCCGGTCAAGGAGATTTCCACTTTCCTCCCATCTTCCCCAACAACGTCTCACTGTCGGTTTCGATATTCCAAGCTTTCTTGCGATGCTTCCTATAGAGTGGCCAGCTGCTCTCAGCGCAACTATTTTCCCCCGTAGTACCAGTTTCTCCTGCTGATGGTTCATCCTAAAGATGCTGCGGTGTGCTAGGTGTGAGTGCGACTGATATGGATGGCGTACGAGGTGTGAATGCGACTGACATGGATTATGGGACTCATGATAAAAGCTCGGTTGAGATGTCGATCACCCTTATACCCTCTCGACTCTCACTCACGCTGCTTCAGTGCTTCACCACCTCCCTCCGTCTCATAGTTTTCCCCTCTCCCCTCTCACCCTCTCTTTACGTCAGCCCCTCAACCCCTACTACTTTCGTCTTCAAAAGCAGTATATATTGCACGTATTAACATTTATCCTCATAGTGAGTCTTTATTATGTCCTCTAATGGTCATCTAAGTGTTTGATAAAATGTCGATTTACTGCTTCATATATAAGACGCAACATCTCTGCTCTCTGCCTCCAACGCACACGAGCAGCGCAGCGTTGCCACTTCACTGGGAGATGAATAGCAGGGGGTAACAAGACTCCTTGAGGCGGCTGTAGATGGGTTGATTAAATAAGGTAGTGGTCGCGGATTGGTGGAGAAAAGGGGAGGGTCAGGAGGTGGGGTGATTGTAAGATTGCTAACATGGTAAATTAGTTTTAATGTGTTGGATGATATATTCATTCAGCCTCATGGAGCTGTGTAAAAGCTTTATAATTATACAAGGTAATGCCTGTAATTGTGAAGTAATTAATAGCTCATTTTCACGTGAGACAAGTTCGTGAGGTAAGGTTTCCCACTATGAACCGAGATGTTGACTGTGCAGCCAACTTTACGAGTAGCATATCAGCTGGATTCATCATGGATAGAAGACTTGACTGTGTAGCACAACAAGGTCGCATCACTGCGGGACAATGGGATGTCCTTTTGTGCCAGAGCCACCAACATGAGTATATCCTTGAGAACAGTTTTGCGGTGGATCCATAAGTAAGCAACAGAGATGAAGATACTGCACATGATGAATTATTTATAACTGTATGGACAGTTTTTAGGTGCTAGCCTGTGGTAAATCTACAGTTGTTACAAAAATGTTCCACAGGTGAGAGGAAAGTGGTAATCTGGATAACCTGCCTCTCGGTAGACCACCACGCTGCACTACCTCTGCTCTGGACCAGGATATTGTATCCATGGCCCAGCAAAAGCCACTCACAAATGCTGTAGCAGAATATTGTATCCATGGCCCAGCAAAAGCCTCTCACAAATGCTGTAGCAGGATATTGTATCCATGGCCCAGCAAAAGCCACTCACAAATGCTGTAGCAGGATATTGTATCCATGGCCCAGCAAAAGCCACTCACAAATGCTGTAGCCATCTGCAATAACCCTAAACTTTGATGTCAGTGAGTAGACAGTGAGGCGGCAGATTCATGCAGTGGGGATAGCCTACATCACCGAGTACCATCAGCCGACGAGAGGCTAACCCAGCGGCACCACAAAAGGAAGGTTGCAGTTTGCCCAGCAATATACTGGTAAGGAGAAAGTGTTTGGGGGCGGCGTCATCTGGACGGACGAAAAGACGTTCAAATCTACTACCCACGGCAGGTTCCAATGTAGGAGGCACAACATTATTTACTCGGTAAATACACATTTCCTTCTGATGAACGAAATTAATGATTATAGAACATGAAGCTTATGCAAGCATTTATAGTTGCCAATATATAAAGTAATCCAAACATTATATTCCCACAGCTATAAATGGCAAAACATCTATGAGGAGGCAAGGAATGGCCACCAGACTGTCAACATATGGGGCTGGGTAAGCTTCCATGGAATGGGAGATATCCACCACAGTTCAGTGATAAAAAGTATAATGATACATGGAATTGTTTCTTCTTCCTTTCTTTCAACGAAAGGAACCATCCTTTCCATCCTGGTCCCGTTTGGTTTGTATACGACGGCTGCCCTGTTCACCAAGCTTCAGTTGTTCGTGACTAGCACCAGCGCCATCCCCAGTTTGTGTTACTGCCCTGGTCAAGCAAGGGAGTTACTTGTAATCCAATAGAAAATATCTGGGGATCAATGGTGAACACATGGGAACCTGAGTGAAAGTGCACAAAACAGGAACTCATGAACCACACCACTGAGGTGTGGGAGTCATTTTGAACTCAGGCTGACCTCGTGCGATGCCACATCGCAAACACGCCTGCCTGACTTAAGGATCGGAGGATGGACTGGTTACTGGATACTGAAGATGCGAATATTTACTGTGAAGTTTTCAGATGTTATATGTTTTAGTTGCTACTTCCTGTTCCATACAACACACTTTAGATAAAAAAAAAAAAAAAGTGTAGTATTGTGGGACATGTATGTGCCATGCTTGGCTTGATTTCCCATATTGCTCTAATATTATCATTTTTTCCAATGATTTCAGACTCCAGTGACGAGTGTGAGTGTTACAAATGGCGTAGATAATGTTTCGTTGTCTTTATACCTTTATAACGCGTAATTAAATGTTAATCATACCCCTCTAATACAAACAGTGCAATTGCTACATTATTCTTTACACAACTGGCTATGAGTGATGGGTCTTTCCATTTTATATACATAAAAAGGTGTATCTATAGCGCTTAGGGTGAACTGTATTGAATAATACGGTTCACAGTAAGAAATATACATTAAAGTTTATTAATTAACATGCTAAAACTTAAGAAAAATGCCATTTATTGCAATATAATAATATAACAATTGGAGCGCCCGATCATTCAGTGGTGGCAGTCAACAACAGATATTTTGTTGTATCAACATAACCCACACATGTTATTGCACATATATAATGATATTATACCATTAATTGCTTGTTCACTGTAGATGACAAACGATAGCAAAATACAGATGTACTTACACTCATCCAACCTGTTACATGCAAACATTCACACTCAGATGCACAAATAGTCAAATACAGGCATGCTCACACACACAGTCACGCCCATGAAATAAACGTCTTCACTAGAGCTTTATGGCCATCGGCATTGGGCCAAATAAGATAATTTTCAAATTTGCTTGAAAACAAAAAAAAATGGCAGAAGACAAGACAGCCGATCTAGGGGACCAAGCATTTAGGAAGCATAAAACTGAAGGCACAAACATTGGGAAGCTGTACTTTTCCCCCCAGACAATAAGGCTTGATGGAACCTTGTCACCCAGGTCGTCCACTCAGAGAAAATCGTGTAACATCGAAAAGATGGAATTCCCGAACTGGTGCGACCAAGTAGCCGAGAGTCAGGAGGTGATATATAGGCACATCAAGCCAATCCCTGCAGGCCTTAAGCCCAGGACGAGACTGGCCACCCTCCACAGCTAGAGGAGTGGTCCCAGCAATGTCCACCTCAGCCGAGGAATCGGTCGACGTCTCCTCTGCCATAATGAAAGAGTCAAAATACAGTAGTTCTGCCCCTCATGTACAGACGACTGGTGGTGGTCGACCGGTTTGAGAGTCTAGGTAAAGGTCGTTCCTGGCGTCTGATGATTTTCCTGATTCAGTGGGCTTTCCAGCTGCAGCCTCTTCCGTGGTGTCTGGCGGGGGCCGTAGGCTGCTGGTTTCGGGCCCAATGCTCTTTATGACGGGAGCTAGAATGTACGTCACAAGCGAAGCACTCAAGGATGGCAAGATGAGACAGCCCATTCTCCTCAAAGATCGTAGGGAGAAGAACTTGCAACGCCCCCTTGTCACCCCACAAAAGCCTTCGCCATTGCGACACACTTCTCAGTGATGGAGCTAAACTCTCCAGGAGTACCAGGGACCCTGGCTTGGTGTCACTGGGCAGGGCGAGAACCCTGCACAGCCGTGCCGCCCGGCCGAGTAACATCATATGTCTCAGGTCCCTTAGGAGTCCCAAAGATGGAGAAGAAGAACAATAAGAGCCTAGTGCCGAAATGCAGCATAAAGCCGGTTCATCAGCTACAGGTTGTGTACGCTGGGTGGGCTGGGAGCACAGATGCGGCATGGTGAAAAAAATGGGTTAATGGAAGAAGTACATCATACTACAGATGGGGCTACTGAAGTAGGGGACGGGATTAAATGTCAGAAAGAAGACCAATAGAGGTAAGGAAGGAAATGGAAGGAAAACTAAGGTGATTCTTGGAGGAAGTTTGCAAGAAGGGGGGAACGTTGGAGGTGAGACAAGAAAGGAAAAGAAATACGCCGCTGTACAGTAGAGTGTAAAGAGGACAGTTAAGGAAAGTACGGCATATGGAGAGGATGGTATTGGAATGAGTACAGAGAGGAGGGCGGGCACCAAACATCAATAGGGGTGGGTAAGTCTAGTATGACCAATTCTAAGACGAGCTAAAGCAGTCTCCCACCTCTCATTACGGTGGCAAGGGTCAATCAGGGGGAAATGAAGGGTTCAATAACACTGAGTTTATTATTAGTGATAGATTCCCAACAAGACTTCCACTGGTGTTGAGGGAAGGAAGATAGGGAGGGAAGAAAATCAGAGACTGGAATGAGGAAGGAAGGAGAGGCATCTCTGGCAACAGCCGTGCGAGCAAACTAATCAGCACGTTCATTGTCTGCAGTGCCCACATGCCCTGAGACCCAACAGAAGTGGACTGTTTTACGACGAGAAGAGATACAGAACAACCATTCCAAGATACGAAGGACTAAAGGGTGAGAAGCAGAAGGTGACTGAAGAAGGGACAGAGCATTATAGGAATCAGAGAACATCTCAAATGAGGGACACGAGGCACGACGAATATACCGCATGCAACCAAGAGGGCATATAACTCTGCTGTTAAAACACTCGCAGAAACAGGAGGGCCAAAATGATAAAATGTGCCAGGAAAGAGAACGGCAAACCCAACGCCCACAGGGGTTTTTGAACCATCAGTGTATATAGAGTCTATCTATCTATATATCTATTGCCAGACACCATAATCCCGTAAGGGGTGGCCATTTGACTTTGAGTTATTTTTTTTTACAGGGAGGGGCACCAACCCTCCACCAACCCACTTGTTGACACGTAGGGAGCACGTATGGTTTGGTTATATGGTTACCACCCAGCGTTGTAAATGGTTTCTTGGCTTACAGGAAACCATTTGGCTTGTCACTCAATGTAATGCCACCTGTAAAGGAAAGAAAAGCAGTAAGAAGTGACAGGAAATATAGGAGAAATAGGAAGAAAGGAGGGCAGGCACAGAAAAAGAATGATAAAGGCTAAGGAAGAAGTAGGCAGCACTACATCAAGTGAGTGGATGATGGTCGCCACCACCTACCAATAAAAAGTAGTGCCATCGGGTGAGAGTCGAACTCACGACCTTGAGATTATTCTCACGCGCTGCCAACTGCGCCACCGAGGCTGCAGAGAAATGACAGGAGAGATTTTCGGAGGATTGGGAATGGAGAATGATTGAAGAAGAATTGGACTTGGAATAAGGGAAAACTGGAAGGACAAACGTGAGGTCGAGGAAACAGCCACGGGGGAAAAAGACATGTGCGGAAAGAATAAACATTACTAACAGTAAGGCAGGAAAGTGAGAGGAGAGTATGAGCTCGAACAGCAAAAGGGTGCTTGATCCTATGATGTGAGGAAAAGTGTCCAACTCAGGACTGGGAGGAAGTAGAGAAAGGGTATGAGGAAGACAGTGCAACTTAGAACAGACACGAAGAAAAGGCAAAGCACGCTGGTGAAAAGTGAAGGAACTCCTAATTCAGCACTGAGACTCTCAACTGGGGAAGATTTAAGAACAACAAGAGCCAGATCCAAACCACGATGATGCACTGTATCAAGTTGTCGGAGGACTGTGTCTGAAGTGGAAAAATAAATTTGGCAAGCATAATCAGGTTTGGAGAGAACGAGAACAATATGGAGCCGAAGGAGAGTAGTCCGATCAGCACCCCACGACACATGAGACAAAGTTTGTAAGAGTCGGAGGCGTTGCAAGGCTGAAATTTTCAAGGAGGCATTATGATCCTTCCAAGTAAGACAGGAGTCGAAAAGAAGGCCAAGAAAGGAAGCGGAAGTTTTGTATGGGAGAGGAAAGCCATAGAGAAGAAGAGGCAGTTGAGAAATAAGATGATAGCGAGTAAAAGTAATGCATGAGACTTTAGAGGAGAGAACCGAAAACCATGAGCAGTAGCCCATTCTGAGGCAGCGGAAACTGCGTGCTGAATAAGAGCACCAAAGGTAGAGATATCAGAGTTTGAGGCATATATTGCAGTCATCTTCATATAAAGAAAAGCGAACCCCTACTGGGAGACTAGAAACAATCCCATTAATAGCCAATGAAAAGAGAGTAGCTCTAAGAACACTGCCATGGGGAACACCTTCATATTGTGGGAATGCATCCGAATAAGTATGCGGAACACAGACTCTAAAGAAACGACCTGATAGAAAATTCTCTAAGAAAACACTAAGGTTACCATCAGTACCACAAGAAAGAACTGTGCACAAAATGTGGTAGCTCCAAGGTGTGTCATAAGCCTTCTCAAGGTCAAAGAACACTGTGGCAATAATTTGGTGAGCAGCAAAGGCTGAGTGGATATAAGTCTCTAGATTTATGAAGGGGGATAAGGTACTGCAAGCTTTTCGAAAACCAAACTGTGAGGACAAAAGCTTCCTGGATTCTAGGAGCCACATAAGATGATGATTTATTATATGCTCGAGCAATTTGCAGAGACATAAAGTAAAAGCAATGGGGCGATAATCTTGAGGAGCATGGACTTGCTTTTCCGGCTTAAGAAACGGGAAAATGATGGCATTACGATAAGAGGGAGGAGAAACAGCCTTTGTCCAGATACGATTATAAATAGCTAATAATAAGGCGATGGCCTGGGGGGAAAAGGTGACAGAGCATATTGTAGTGTATGCCGTCAGGATCCTCGCAAGTGTTCTTACAAAGGCGAAGGGCAGAGGACAATGCATGGTATGTGAATGGCGCTTTATATGACTGATTAGACGACAGCTGGAAGACAACAGGCGTACACTCGCACCAGAAAGTATTGGTGCAGAATATGTGTTAAATATTATA
>JAGKTI010023695.1:0-14691 GCA_018397915.1 Birgus latro
CACTTTTGAGAAGAGACCAGATGATTAAAGGGTCTTATGAGGGAAATAATACACAGTGCCCCAAATGAGCACATTAGCCGCACAGTTCAGTTAATGACAGTATACCATGACAGTCACTGTATCCTTCAGCCCAGTAACTTGAAAATTTTATTTTAAACCCTGCAATTTGGTGACTGCTCTATAATTCTGTGGACCTTGCTTATTGTTAATTCATGTGTTACCCTTGCAGGTATTTAAAGATTGCATTGAAAGCATCCAGCGGCGTTGGGTGGAGGTGCGTGTGGCAAGTGAATTGGAGACACTTTACTCCCATCATGACCACTTCTCAGCTGAGTTTCTTGGACAGTTAGATGACCGGACAACAGAGCTGGCTAACAGTATGACTTATGCTGACCAGGCTAAAGTACTGTGTGTTTTAGGGGTCATTAAGCGCAGGGCCACTCCAGTTATACGCTCCCTGGCCTTCCATATGGCTAAGCAGTCAGATCGTCTGTCCCCAAAGCAGCTTGGGAATGTACTATTTGCCATGAATTCCCTTTCATTTCCTGATCCAGTGCTGCTGGAAAAAATTGCAGGTGATTTAATACCTCAACTTGAGCAGGTTGAGAAGCCAAAACTTGTAGGAACCATACTATTCTGTATGGGACAAATGAGATGGCGACACAAGCAACTTTTGGAGGGTCTGTCGGAGTGGACAGAAAAGAATTCATCCGCTTGTCCATTGGCGAGTTTGTCTGCCCTGACCATGACACTCGCCATTGTAGGGTATGAACCTTCTAATTCACATGCCTTGTTTGATATTATTACTTCAAGACTCACACAAATCTCACTGACAAAGAAAACCAATTGGCTGGATGTAGTTTGGGCATTGTCTGTTTTAGGGAAGGTTACTAATGAACACATTGCTTCTGTTCTTGACCCATCGTTTGTTTCTGATGTTACGCGAGTTGAGCAGCATCTCAGTTTGGGTGTCAGATTGAAACTACTTAATGTTAATGCAGTTGCCCAGCTCAGTTTACCATCGTACAAGGGTCCACAGCTCAACCTGTCAGATTTTAAGGATGTCATAGTCACCACGGGCAGAGATGATCATAAATTTTCAAAACAAGTGTTAATGATGCTTCATAATCTCCTGCCTCCCCCCAAATATATTCGCCAGTGCATACAAATGTCATCTGGAGTTTATGTTGATGCACAGTTTGCCACTGATAAGAATACAAAGCCCCTTCCAGTACAGGATTATAGTAGTGTTTTTAGTTCAGTATTATCAGATTTTGGGCCTGAAGAGAGCACAGTCAGCAAGGAGCTTCCTGAAGGTGCAACCAAACTTGCTCTCGTGGTTTGGAATTACAAAGACTATACAGTTGGGGATCGGGAATTGACCGGAATCAACAGACTAGCAGTGGAGCTGTTAAAGAAGCAGGGTTATAAGGTAGTTCAAATTCCCTTTTATGAGTATGATATGAAGGGCAAAACACTAAAAACAGTACAGTATCTTGAAAGAAAAATAAAAGAGACCTTATGTGTATCTTAGCTACAAAGATGTGTAGCAGAATTTTGGTTACAGAACTGGATTACTGTATTTTATGCTAAGGGAGGTAACGTATACATTTCAGGTCATAATGTCTCTCGTAGGAAAGCTTAATATAAATATAAATTTACTATTTTTTAAAATAAAAATTAATTTATTGCAACATAGTTCATTTTAATATGTGTATGTATGTTATGGTGGTAATGAAAACTGTTTTGTTGGAAATGTTAATGTGGAGGTTAATTATGTGTAGCAAGTCCTTCATGTTGGCCATAGAGTAGGGCAGTGTCTTTTGAGAAGAGTATGATTAGCAGTGCAGTTGTGATTAGCTATCTGCTTACATTAGTATCCCTCAACTTTCTCCATGTCCCCATGAAAGGAGACTGGAGAACTGCAGAAAGTCAGCTTCAGCCTGCACTCCACTTGGTTCATGCATAAATGAGCCGTGGGTCACATCAGCAGCACAATATCAACAATATCTGATAAGAACTAAGATAATTGGAAAATAATAATGTTTTTAATACCTGGTCCATTGCTTCAAGTGATTCTACTTGTATATATTTTATTCATTTGTTGTCCAGAACATTGTTAAACTATTGTACAAAGGCCTTTAAGAAAATATAACTCTCTTAAAAGATATTGAAGCATTTCAGCCATCATCCATTAAGTTTGTGCTGGTGAATTTGTCAGGGTTCTTTGAAAAAGCTGCTGGCTAGGAACTAAACTAGCGAGTGATACTCAGGTTTGCTGAATATTCACATGATCAGTCTGATGATGTCTTAACCCGTTAACTGTGACATGCAGTCACACCTGTTCTGAGGTGCACCGAGATGTGCAGCTCCAGCGTCAGGTTGAAAGTATAACTTTCCATGCAGTTTTGGGGCAAATAGCAAACACATGAAATATGTCATGTGGAGGCATCTAGAGCTTATTCTAGAGCCTTTTCAGCCTCTCAACCTACCCACACATGTCTCAGTTGTCACTGTTTGATGCAGTGGAAAGTTAAGGTTTGGTCCACCAGACTTCAAAAATTCACCTTGGCTACACCAAGGGCTAGTTTTGTGGAGCTTAATATTTATGCATGCACTCTTTCATGAGGTGCTCAAAAAAAAAATTTATGATGGACATTCCTGGTAGCTGCATTTTGCCAAAGTACCACCTCTTAAAATGGAAAAATATGTAAGCTCTGTACAGCCAAACTATGGTAGTAACCTCTTAATTATCCAACGTATAGAGCCAAAGGCATGTCCGGATAATTGTACTTCTCCCCTCACCCCCTTTCTAACATAACCTAACTTTGGCAAAATAGAATAAAATCATGGTACAATACAGTAAGCTAGAATAAAATCTGCGTCAGTACTCATGATTCAACCATCCTGCATCAATCTTACCCAGGATCTCCTGCTTCTCCAGAGAGTCAACATTACCCTCTTCTTCTTCCATGGTGCAGGGGCCATCATCAACCACCCTAGGAAGAGGCATTCAAGGCCTGAAACTGGTAAGAAACAACCACAAAAGCCACCATGTGCACCACCATAACAGGTGTCCAAGAGGAAGTCTTCACTACACTGTCATAGCGCAGGAACTGAGAATGACTGAGGGGGTCTTTAGCGGATGCTGGGTGAACTACCCAGCCAGACAGGGCGGTGCCACCGGGCTATTCCCGCCCAGCTGGGTGCAAAAATATTTGCACGGCCGTAATTTCCACCTGGACACATGCAATATGTCCGGATAAAATTGAAAAATGTACAAATAATGGTTTGGAACATCCAGATCACAGCATCTCGGTAATGGGTTATCCAGTTAATGGCTGCCCAGATAATTGAGAGATTACTGTTTTGGCCGTCTGGATAATTGAGAGATTATTGTATTGACCTGATAATTTGCACACTGATACAGCAGCATGCTGTCTTCCGTATTATACACATAAAACTGGTCTTTGGAAAAAATATTATGCATGCATAAATTTAGGTGGTCCAAAATTACCAGTCTTCAGAACACTGTAGTGGTAAAACTATGGGATATATCAACCTGAAAATAAAAATGCAGTACTTTATCACATCCCCTGTCAATCGGAAAGACAAGAAATAAAATTTGAGAAACTTGGAAATTAAAAAATCCAGTCTGTTCTGGACATGGGGTTAACTTTGGATTGCTAATCTGCTGCATTTTATGGGTTAAGTATAATTTTTCTTGCTGTTGGCAAATGATTTCTTTAGCTGAGGAGAAAGTTGTAACTACTACTCCAGTTCAAAAAGTCTCTCACAAAGATAAATAAAAGTCATCAGGAAGTAGTTATCTGTCTGTCTGATTATAGTCAGACTCCTTAATCCAGTAAGGGGTGGCCATAAACAAAGCACCTCATCACCTTGTCCTCAGCCATTTGTCTTCCCACCATCCAACTCACTCCCCTCTCTCCAGTGTATCTCCATCCTTGCATCTCATCCTTGTTCTTCCCCTTCCTTCCCCCCATTCATGTCTCTCACATACCTTCTTGTCAGTCTCGTTCTCCATCCATTCCACATGGCCCGACCATCTCAGAGTATTTCTCTAAATGCTTTCAGTCACATCCACATCAGTTCCACAATGCTCCATTATTTCCTCATTTGTCTGTATTTCCATGTAACCACATGCTCCTCTCCAATAACTCATTTCCACTACTCTCACTCTTATTGTGTTCTTTCAGCAGGGTCTGAGCTTCACTTCCATAAGTTGGAATGGGGATCACAGTGCTGTCATGCAGCAGCCTTTTTACTTCCATGCTCACTTCCTTATTTCTTTGTTTTTTTGTGAACTGGCAACCTTTCTTCCTTGCTTTATGCTTTCAAGCACTTTAGGGTTCTGGCTTCAGCTTTCTTGTCATTCCTTGACTAAATATATCTGTGCTGTTTACTTATCTCCTAATTCTACTAAATGTGAAAAACTCTTTGACCATCTTACTTCTAAGATGGAACACATCCTATCAGTTTCTCCTTTTTCTGAAATCTCCATTCTAGGAGACTTCAGTGTTCACCACCACCTTTGGCTCTCCTCTCCATTCACTGATCCACTTGGTGAACTAAGCCTAAATCTTTTCTATCCATAATGACCTAGAGCAGCTTGTACAGCACCCTACCTATATCCCTGACTGCCTTGGAGAGAGTCCAACCTACTTGACCTTTTCCTTACAATAAATCCTTCTGCTTACACTGATAATCTTTTCTCTCCTATGGGTTCCTCCGATCACAGCCTTATCACCTTAACCTGTCCTGTTGCTCCAGTAAGGCCAGTGGACTCTCCCAAGAAGTGTTGGTTGTGGCACTTTAGAGCTGCTGATTAGGAGGCCCTCAGACAGTACTTTGTTTTTGCCTGGAATGATTATTACTTCCATGGCCGGGAGTCATCTGAGTGTGCCTTGCACGTTACGGAGGTTATTCTCTCGGGCATGGAAGCATACATTCCTTTTACATATCCTTTAACTAATGCAAAAAAATCTTGGTTCAATCATGCTTGTTCTAACACTGTCCACAAGAAGGCCTACAAAAGGTACCTGAGCCAACCCACTCAAGAATATCATATTTTTTATGTTTCTGCCTGGAATCGTTGTAAGTGTGTTCTTCACTCTGCTAAAAATAACTTCACACTTACTAAATGCTCTGACTTCTCCAACTCAAATTCTTTCCGCTCCTTCTGGCACCTTGCCAAAAATCTATCTAACAATTTTACCACATCATCCCTCTCTCCTCTTTTCCACTCTGATGGCTCTATAGCTATTTTTTTTTTACTAATAAAGCAGAACTCTTTGCTCAGACTTTCTCCTCTAATTCGGTGTTGTTCCTCTGTCACTTCCCTCCTCTGACTTGCTTATGGCTGTCATTAAAATTTCTTCAATTGATGTATTTCCTGCCATCACTGGCCTTAATACAAACTAGGCTTACCGGCCTGAAGGGGTCCCTCCTGTTGTCATCAAGAACTGTACTTTTATGCCTATACCCTGCCTCGGTAAACTCTTTCGCCTCTGTCTGTCAACTTGCACCTTTCCTTCTTGCTGGAAGTATGCTCCCATTCACCCTGTCCCAAAGAAGGGTGACCATTTGCATCCCTCTGACTATCAGCCAGTTGCTTTAACATCCTGTTTCTAAAGTTTTCTAGTCTGTTCTTAACAAAAAAAAATTTAAAGCATCTTTCCTATCAGAACCTTCTTTCTGATCATCAGTATGGGTTCCACTAGGGACGCTTCATTTGCGATCTTTTCACCTACCTTTCAGACTCCTGGTCATCCTTTTTTCGGGACTTTGGTGAAAGCTGTGCCATTGCACTTGACATGTCAAAAGCTTTCGATTGAATTTGACATAAATCTTTAGTTTCCAAATTGCCTCTTACTCTTTGTATCCTTCTAGCTGTGCCTTCATCTCTAGCTTCCTTTCTTATCGTTCTGTAGTGGCTGTTGTAAAGAGTCACCGTTTTTCTCCTAGAGGACTCTGCCCTATCACCAGCTCTTCCTTTTATTCATCAGTGACTTCTAACTGTACGGTGCTTCTAGTCCTGTCCACTTATACACTGATGACTCCACCCTTCACCTTTCCATTTGCTTCCTACAGTGTTCATCTCAGCAGTTACTTCAGCAAACAAGGAATCAGCTGTGGCACACCTAATGTCTGACTTGACTCATATCTCTGACTGGGGTAAAAATAATCTTGTTGTTTTAATACATCAAAACCTCCATTCTTACATCTATCAACCCAACAGAATCTTCCATAGGAGTATCCTCTAATTTTTTACAATATCCAGCTCACTCCTGCATCATCCTTAAACATACTTGGGGTTTCATTCTCGGGACTTATCTTGGAAAGAACATATTACCTCTCTTAAAATACTGCTTCCAAGAGATAAGGTGTGCTAAGCCGAGTCCGTTCCTTTTTTTTTTTTTTTTTTTTTTATAATGTGTCTGACTCTGGGCACAGGCCTCCTGCACAGGTGTTGACTTTAATCACAGGTTTCATTTGCCCCTGTGTAGAGTACAACTCTCATGTGTGGAGAGGCTTCCTATATACAGCTCTTCTCAACAAGGTGGAGTCAAAGGCTTTTCATCTCATTAACTCTCCTCCTCTTACTGGCTTCCTTAAACCTCTTTCTCTTTGCCGCACAGTTACAGCTTTATCTCATTTCTATTGCTACTTCAGTGGTCACTGTTCCTCTGAACTGTCTGCTTGCAACTCTCCACCACTACAGCAGGCGAGTAGCACCCGACTAGCAACAAACTCTCATCCCTTTTCTGTCCAACTCTCTGCACGAGTTAACCGTTACTCCCAGTTCTTCATGTATGCAATGGTCAACTCTGGAACTGTCTCCCTCTGTCTGTACTTCCTACTGCCTGTGATCTCCAGTCTTTCAAACGCAACTCATTCTTACATCATCCTTGAACATGCTTAGGGTTTCATTCACTCGGGATTTATCTTGGAAAGAACATATTACATCTCTTGTGAAATCTGCTTCCAAGAGATTAGGTGTGCTAAGCCAACTCCGAACCTTCTTTACCCCTACACAGATGTTGACTTTATAGACTGGTTTTATTTGCCCTTGTTTGGAGTACAACTCTCATGTGTGGGGAGGATTCCCACATACAGCCCTTCTCAATAGGGTGGAGTCAAAAGCTTTTCATCTCATTAACTCTCCTCCTCTTACTAGTTCCCTTCAACCTCTGTCTCTTTGCCGCACTGTTGCATCTTTATCTCTTTTCTATCGCCACTGTTCCTCTGAACTGTCTGCTTGGATCCCTCCACCTCTACGACGGGCACGTAGTACCCGTCTAGCAACAACCTCTCATCCCTTTTCTGTCCAACTCTCTAATGCAAGAGTTAACCATTACTCCCCGTCCTTCATTTATGCAACTGGTCAACTCTGGAACTGTATTCCTCTGTCTGTATTTCCTACTTCCTATAATCTCCAGTCGTTCAAACGCAGTGTGTCCAGGCATCTCGAAATGAACGGATCTTGAATTTGGCTCTCTTTTGTGTTGTTTTTGTTTATTCTTGGAAGGAACAGTTTGTGGGCCCATGGCCTTTGGGTTCATTCTTCCTTGCATAAAAAAAAAAAAAAATCTCGAAATGAATGGATCTTGAATTTGGCTCACCGTTATCTTGTTTTTGTTTTTTTTCTTGGAGGGGACAATTTGTAGGCTCCTAACCTTTGGTTCCTTCTTCCTTGCATAAAAAAAAAAAAAAAATCCTCCACTAAACTCCATCCAAACTTATCACACTGCCTAAGTACTTGAATGAGTTCAGTCTCCATTTCCTCACGTCCAGCCTCACTGTGCATATTGGCACCACCATAATTACACAGCTCTACTGTCCCTCAACTTCCTTCCAATCTCCTGAAAGCGGAATGGTAAACTGCAGGAGAAGGGCAGCTTCAATTGCTGTCCAAATGAGTTTGAGGCCAAAGTAACACCAGTCCTTCTTTAACATCTTCCTTCTAGTAACATGTGTTTACTGTCCACTTAATTCTTGCTGTTTACAGACTGTTCTTTTAAGCTAAGGAGAGATTTCATGCTGAAGGAGCCAAGTATAGCCTCCATCATCATCTTCGCTACAGGGACACTGTCGCAAATTGAATATACCGTACTTTTAATTTGGTTGAGCCATTGGCGTTCCCTTGTACATAATGATAGGCGTGGTTGATAGCAAACATCAGGAATCCCTGCAGTGAAAGGATATTTAACCCTTGCTATGGTCTATCCACTTCTTCTTGACCGAAAATTACCATCTCTTCGTCTTTGATGCTGGGCTGTAACAAGAAATTATCACTAGAATCTGGTGCTTGTCACGAAGTGTTGCAAAATGAATTACAGTGTTTTAATTTACTTGTACCATTAAGCCAGAGGAAATAATCAACAAAAGGACGAAAATCTCCGCCAAATTAATATGAAGGAACTATAGGAATTGCATGTACCGGTATATCACATGACCTTCGTGCCATCACAGTAAACTCTTAGGAAAATATATACCGCCCAATTCTTTCAGTCTGAGGATGTATATTTATCTTACTCTTGCTGGCTCTAGGCAATTATATTTGGCTGAGCGGATTATTGAAGGCTGTACCTAACTATTCCATTACGAAAATTCTCTCCTAAGCAGAATAAAACCGTCTGGAAATAACAACAATAAACAGAAGTAATTCATTGGAGTGTTTAAACCCGAGATTTGTAGAGTTTTGAGGTGTTAATAAATCCACAGATATCTTTATCAGTCGTGGTTTATGACTATGTGTTAAGATAGCACTGGGAAACCCCTTAAGCCCGAGGACATTTTTTTCCCCTTTGGCTTTTCCAGACGATTATATTTGTTTAATGAGATTTTTGGAATTGGAATGGAACGGTTAGATAGTCTACTGTAAGCTCAGTAAAATCGTCCGAGTGCAGCAAGGGAAATAAAAAAAACGTCATCTGGCAGAAAGGGTGAAGTCAGAAGTGAAGAGGCACAAATAAAGGAAAATAGAAAACGGTTGGAGAAAAAAAAAAAAGTCACACACAGGTCCAGTGAATCGTAAAACCCGACCCGGAAAGTGAAGTGTGTCGTCTGCATAACAAATTTCGTCTGCTTGGTTGTGCAGCCGAGCGAGATATGGTCGACGTGCTTTTGACCGTTTCTTATTGGCTTGGGAGCCTTCGTGGTGCATCTTCATAAGCGATTTATCTTCCTCCTCACACATGACGTCCTCGTATAAATCTGTTGAATATAGGCACATTCGTGACATATAAAAAGAATTAAGGACGTGTAATGTGCAAACTTAATCGCTGAGGAAGAGGCAATAAAAAATCTCCGAAATAAGCTAGAACTATGGCCCTGTGAGCGAACACTTGGGTCTTCCTCAGTACAAAGGAACCTGGGTGACTTTCCCCTCCACTTAACTTCAGTATACATGTAGTTCCTAGTTTTGAAGTTCTGATTGTGTCTGCTTGTTTGAAAATAATCCTGATAATTTGATTACACATTTTCATTTGATTGTTGAGAGAAGGCCAAAAGCAAAATGTAAGGTGAGCTTCAAAAATAATAGACGTTGAGAAGTGTGATGCCAGCAGAAGACTTAGTGTAGTCAGTCAGCTCGGAAGAACTTTTATTTCCTCTTGATAAGAGTGAGGAGCCTGTAACCTCTTCAGCACGCGTTTAAGCCTCTCACGTTCAAGACAACTCTTTATACACCAGATGATTTTATTCAGATCGACTAAAGCATTAGTACTGTCACCATTAATTCTTTTATGGTCACGTCGTCTCTAGCATTTTATTCTAAGTAGTGCCATACGATTTTATTCAGTGGAGAGTGTGTCGCAGTGAGTGTTATTGAGTGGTGAGATACTCGCCCCCATTGCATTCTTCCCCTAAATAACCTTCACTACACGTAGGAAATGCAGTACGTGGATAGAATTCTGTCTCCCTCACATACATGGATGCCTTCTGTTAAACACTGATAGATATATAAGTGTGTTTGAAGTCTTGTAGTGAGTGTGAATCTCAGCACGGATACTGATTATGCGTACTTGCGGTTGAGCTATTTGTCTTGGAGTGATTGTGTGGATAGTTACCAAACCTGTAGCCACATATGAAACAAAATTTTAAGATTTAAGGTGCAAAATAAATATGTGAGGGGGAGGTGTGAAATCTCACTAAATAGATAAAAAGGTAGGTAAGTAAATAAATAAATAACGAGAATACACGCCAAATCCTACGGTATAGGGAGAGGGGACAGTACACGTGTGACTTCCTTTCTCCTTTGATTCATGTCTCCGGTGAGATCAAAAGCATCCTCTGACACTCCCTTTCCTATGGAGATCTGTGAAGTGGGGTTAGGTAAAGAAGAATAAAGGATCAGAAGATGTCTGTTCCCTTGTTACTTGAACTTAGCCAAAAATTTCCATATCTCTATCTTGACTGCCGAGCTGTAACAATAGATTAGCACTAGAATATCATGCTGGTTACTAAGAAATGCTATGGAAAGGTTGTAGAGCCGTAGCATTACCAGCTTCTGTCATTAAGATACGTGAAATGCGTTGCAAAAATACGAAAATCTGGGCCAAGTTTGTGTGAAAGAAGTATAGTTTCAATCATAAGCTCACCATCCATCCATCATCCAATCCTATGTCACCCCATGAGGAGCGTAGGAACCCGTGGCTAGGCAAGTTGGTCTGACATTTAAGATGAGAGTGACCAGCCTCAATCATCCCTGAGTGGCATTACGTGAGCAATAAGCCCCAACCACCCCTTGGATATAAACCTACATAGGCTCAGCTACATGCAGAATTATGGCTAGAAGGCTGGTTTAATAGAATGATAATGTTGTGACGGTTATAAATATTGATAGTATGCTCTCAGAATAATTAAACCGTATTTAACGACAGTCAGTACATAAAAGACCAAAGCTGGTACGTTATGCGTCACTTTTTTTTTTTCCCCCCATGGCCTACTTGAGCCCCCTTCGCGACCCACAGTATACATTAGAACCTTGCGCCACACATTGTGACTGAGTTGAGGTTGATAGTGATCAAGTGGTTGGATGACTGATCTGTCTAAAAGTGAGTGAATCCAATCCCAGACCGGGGCGGGGAACAGTCTGATTATTAGAATTTTGTAAAACAGATTCACTTATCTTCCACAAGAATTGACATAAAAATATTCCTGCTAATACCAGCAAACCAGTACTGATACAGACATACCTAACATGTGTTCGATATGAACGATGGGTTAATAACGCCTTGGTGGTAACATGAGGTGTGTGGCACGTGGGAGAACTATTGGACCTCAGGAAACGAGCTGTCAAGTCTGTCCAGAATGGGACACATCCTTTGTAACAGCTGTTCAGGAGAGACGTAAGTAAGCAAAAAGGTCAGTCTCGAAATGATAATAATAATAATAATAACCATCATCATCATCATCATCATCATCATCATCATCATCATCATCATCATCATCATCCCGCCTCTTTTTCCCACCTGCAGGTATGAAGAGGCAGGGTACAGATAGCCAATATATGAAAGAATACGATAGTGGCAGAACTAATCTACAGCATGTCTGATGAAATGGGTCACACGCGCATTCCTTTACCATTCATGTGTCCGGAATGCTGGCTCCACCTGATATGTACAAATTTATACCTCACTTAGCTCACATTCAGGTATCTGACAGAGGTATCCTGACGATTGTAAAGTTAAAAAGAGGTGCCAGACCCTTGTTATACACTCCTTCAAACAAAATTCATCCAGCCAGTTTGATCCCTTATCAGTTCCCTAGCCTCGTCAGCTGCCATACCTCTTTCTTACACACTCTTTACCATATCTATCCACCTTCTTGTCCTACCACGCCTCCTTCCACATTAAAACTCACTCATGTATACCATTTTTACCACTTTATTTACACTCATGACCATACCATCTAAGGACACTCTCTTTTCTGGTATTTACAGACTTCCTAATTTCGCATCTTTCACGAAATCGCATTATTCCTTATCCTAGCCACTCTTTGCGCTCCACACACATTCCTCAACAATCCCATCCCCACCGCTCTCACTCGCGACTTCATACACACACCATCCCATAGTCTCACACATCTGTTTGTTACAGTAGGCACTAAAACTCCTTAATGCAAACCTCTCACAGCCGCCACATTAGGACCTCGGTTTCTTATCAAGGCAATCATAGCACAAGCCACATTCCTTCTCAGTGCCACTCTACTTGCTACTTCTTTTGCACATTTTTTTTTCTATCACTGCACCTAACTCCCTCACCAATCCCAGTCTCTCCCCATTCACTCTAATTACACTGGGAATTACCTCTCTCAACATTTACTTCCAGGACGCGACGGTCAAAGACATTTCTTAAACTCTGTACCAATCTACCAAGTTCTTGTCTGCTATTTGCAAGCAGCACTGGATCATCTGCATAAATAAAATTTTTGAAATACCATCCTTCACCATTCATAACCAGCGCCATCAGGTAGGTTTGTTTATCATGTTGTTGTTGAGTAATCCAGGTCTCTCTGGCCAAACAAATCAATCATCGCAGGCAGGCAACCGCCCCTGTAGGGCCGTCATGTGCAGTGAACCGATGTTCTCATTCGGTAGACAGCGCCTCGCCACAGCAAAGTGCGGGGAAAAGTGTGGAGGTTAGGTTCCCGGTTGGACGCGGCATTTGCGTCTCGCCATCCAGTTATTTGGCTATATGGTCACCACCCAACGCTGTAAATGGTTTCCTGGGTAACAGATCATCAGGCATATCATTCAGTGTAGAACTACCTGATGTGGAAAGAAGAGTAATAAAAAGTGAAAGGAAGGATGAGAGAAATAGGAAGAGAAAGGGGCAGACACAGAAAAGACTGATAAAGGTGAAGGTAGCGGTAGGCAACACGACATCAAGTGAGTGGGTGGTGGTCGCCACCACCTTTCGATCATGTAATGCCACAAAGGGGCGTAGGCTGGTCATCTACCCTTAAGCATCCCAGCCTTGGTCTCCTGTACTTCGAGGGGAGTGCAAGTAGAGTGGGATTGACAGTTACCCTTTTTTAAGTAATAATATTAATAATGTGTTTATAATAAAAGTATGGCGGCGTAATAGTAGTCCCACAGGAAATCGTCACTGAAACCATCATCGCTGGAATGTTTTTATTCAACAGTTTTGTATTTAAGAGTCGTCTTAGTGGAATGTAATCGCATGGACGGACTATTTCACTTGGCACTGTGTTGATAGTTTTACTTTTTATACCCCCGCCAGAACGGGTACTTTGTTTTTGTCAACGTGTGTGTGTGTGTGTGTGTGTATGTGTGTGTGTGTGTGTGTGTGTACTGAATAACTCAAAAAGTTCTCATCCAGTTTTAGCCCAGCTTGGTGGAAGGATTGAGGGTCAGCCAGTGATTAAGCTTATAGTTTTTTTCCCCTTAGAACAATAGGTCAAAGTTCAGGGTTGCAGGGCTAGGTCAGAGTTTAACCTAGCAAAATCAAAGTTGGTGGAGTGGTTCTGGTTAAGGCAAGAACGAAGTGGCTAAGTTTTGAGAGCAGTCATTCAAAGGTTAAAGTCACAGGGCAAGATCAAAGTTCGACCTGTGTGTGAACTAAGTAACTAAAAGACGTCTGATCTTATTGGAATCAAACTTCGTGGGTGGGAGAGATCAGCCAAGCGGATGATCTATGCTTTTTGAGAACAGAAGGTCAAGGTCACATGGAAAGGTCAACTGAAAGACTTTTTATCCAATTTAAGCCAAACTTTGAGGCACTGTTCAGGGTAAGGCAAGACTAATGGATTTAAATTTTGAAGAGTCAGTTTAATGTCAGCGTCACAGAGAAAGGACACAGGTCAAGGCCACATGGCAAGGTTATCATAAACAGTTTCATGTGATTTAGAGAAAACTTTGTGGGAGGGTTCAGGGTAAAGCAAGGATGAAGGGATTTGATTTTGAGAGCGATCGGCGAAGGTCGTCATAGGCCAAAGTCAAATGTTCGGTCCTCAGACTAATTGGTGGGTGCGTTAGTATTGCACTCTGTGAATGTTCCTCCTTGTTTATTTCAGTTCCTCATTTTGTATCTGACCCACGCCATCTGTTACTAGGAAATATGATTCAAAAGTGATATTAAGTGTAATGTTACCTTACGTGGTATGGGTGAAGAGAGTGGAGCAGTACACCAGCGAGAGAGATGGAAGTGGAAGAGAGAGTGAACGGGGAATGTGAGGACAAGGTAAACCAGTTGGTAATTCTGTCATGATCATCCATCATCGTGGAGGTGGTGGTGGGGATAGCCAAGGAGTAGCAAGGTGTCCGAGATGATGAGTATGATGATATGTGAGTCAGCACCAGTAATCTTGTGGTGAATGTGGATGAGCTGTAAGGAAACAACAGGTTGAGTAAGACAATGCCGCTGTGAATCATGGCAGATTGTGACACAGCTGCGGGATCTCATCTGTAAAGTTGCGTTATAATTTTTAATAGAATACCTTTATCGTGGTGTCAGATAGATAGAGAAGTGATCTGTTTGACCCAAAGGACGGAAGTTCGACCCAGGATGAGGCAGGGAACAAGGTGATTACCTGAATATCGTCCAAATCGACTCTAGTGACCTACCAGGAGACCAGCCGACATTTAAAAATATTCCCGTTATACACTTCACCAATTCTGATTGAGACAGCCTCATTGCATATATA
>JAGKTI010023696.1:0-14691 GCA_018397915.1 Birgus latro
AGTTTTGTGTTGTTTAGTAAGGAAGGACGTTTCAGTTAATTAAAAATAATAATAACTGTGATTCTGTGCCGTTATAAAGGAAGGTCACGTGGGAAATAAATGAGTGGAAATTGATAGAGATGTTATTAAGTCATTTATCGTAGGTATTTGGTAATGAGGTAATGAAGGTGCGCAGTTAGGGTGAGAATGTGCCTGCTATTCCAGTCTGTCTACTGCATGTAAGATTTTAGAACACATCCGTCACTCCCCTCCCTGACTCATCATAGTGAGCATCATCTGTGGCCAGAGAAATATACCAAGCCTCTCTCAGCATAGAAATAATAGCCAGCAGAGGAGCGTGACGAGTAGAGGAGGCGACATTGTAGGCTTCTATAAAAACATACCAAACCTCTCTCAGCTTAGAAATATTAGCCAGCAGAGGAATGCGGAAAGTAGAAGAGATGAAATATTAGGCGAACTTTTGTATCTGTGGCCAGAGAAACATACCAAATACCAAGGCTCTCTCAGCTTAGAAATATTAGCCAGCAGAGGAAAATGAAGTAGAAGAGATGAATGTTTAGGCAGAGAAACATACCAAGCCTCTCTCAGCTTAAGAATGTTGGCCAGCAGGGGAAAGTGACAAGTACAAGAGGTGAAATATTAGGCAAACTTTTGTATCTGTAAAAGGGAAGAAGGAAGAGGGATATGAGGAGGGAGGGAGAGAAGGAAGGGGGATGTGTGGAGGAAGAAGGATGTGAGGAGGAGGGAGGGAGATGGAGTGAGTATGAGGTGCGTAAGTTAACCGTGTGTAACAAACAACCCTTCCTCAAATCCTTGTGACTCAGCCACATGCACATCCTTCCTCTTCCTTCATTCCTTCCTTCCTTCCTCCATTCTTTCTTTCATTTGGCCTTGTCCTCTCCTTTCGTCATATTTTTATTTCATCTATTTCTTTCCTTCCTTCCTTCCTTCTTTCCCTTCCTTCCTTCTTGGTTTTTCCTAAATGTCTTGTTTTGCCTTGCTTCCTTATTTACTCCTCTCATTCTTTTCTTCTTCCTTCCCTCCCTCTCTCCCTTCTTTCCTTCCTTTCTTCTCTCTCTCTCCTTCCTTCCTTTCTCCCCTCCCCCCCCCATCCCTCCGTCCCAGTTACTATAATGATGTAGGAAGACAGAAATAAGATGGACGTGAGTGACTGGGATGGAGAACGAGAATGTTGCAAGACAGACGTGTACAAGTAATCGTGCCTCATTTACCCTGTTCTTCATCCACCAGGATTTCCTTCATCGTCATTCATTCATTCATTTATTTTTGTTATTTGATTGTATTTTCCTTCTTTATTCTTTCCTTCCTTCCTTCCTTTCCTCGATCTTTCTCCTTCCTTTCTTCCATCCAGCCTTCTTTCCCTCCTTCTGTTCCTCGATGTTTCCTTTTTCTTACTCCATTCATCCTTCCTTCCTTTCTTTCTCTCTTTCCCTCTTTACTTCCATCCTTCCTTCCCTTTTTCTTTCCTTTCTTCATTCTTTATTGCAGTCATTCTCCCTTCCTTCCTTCCTGTTTTTCTTTCCTTACTTCCTTCATTCTTTATTGCATTCACCCCTCCTTCCTCTTCGTGTTCTTCTCATACGTCCTTCACACCCACCCTTGCCACATAATAACATCAATCTCGCTTCTCCTGTTGCGGTATTTCCTTCTTTCTATTCTTCCTTGATTCCTTCTCTGTTTCCCTCATTTCTTCCTTTCTTTCCTTCATTCGTTCAATCATTCTTTCCTTCCTTTCCTTCATTCTTTCTCTTTCTTCCTTCTTTCCTTCCTTCCTCCTTCCCTTTTTCTTTTCTTTCCTTCCTTGGTTCCTTCCTTCCTTGGTTCCTTCCTTCCTTCTCTCTCTCTCTCTCTCTCTCCCCCCCCCCCCCCCCCCACTTTTTTTCTTTTTCCTTTTTTTTTCCCTCCCTCCCTCTCTCCCTTTTCTCTTCATACTTAAGGTCATCTAGTAACCTTTCCTCCCTTTGGTTGGTCTCTCTCTCTCTCTCTATTTGTTTATCTAACTTTATCGGTCTGAATTCATTTGTCTATTTGAATCCATCTGTCTATTCATTCTGTATACCTGGCTACCTCCTTATTGAGAGAGAGAGTGAAACTCCCCCTCTGCTCAATGGCTAATTCTTTCTCACTCGCTTAAAGGCCTCCTTTGGCGGCCTTCGCTTGATATCAAGTCACTTCCTGTTTTCAGAAATAAGTCATAACACGGGAACCGATGGCCCGATTGGACTGGAAATTACTTTATTCTTCAGGTTAGAGCATTTTAACGGTACATTGCTCTAACAAAAATGTGCGCTACATGCACCGTTTTCGCAGTGTTACGGTAACAAACAAACATTCCTTCAGAAATCGGATCATTATAATATAGATGTGAAATTCCCTTATATTATAGTGAACCGGGATATGCCCAGACCACTCATTACTTAAGATTCTGCTACTTCCTTCCTTCTTCCCTTCCTCCCTCCCATTTCCTTCACCCACGTTTCTTACCCTCCTCTCCCATTACTGTGGACTATTCGCCTCCACTTGTGATATCAGCTCTGGGAGTTTGTTTTTAGAGAGCTTTGCCTTTGTCCAAACTCGTCCGGGAGGGTTGGGTTGATGTGGTCTGTTTCGGCTACTTCTGTGTTCAGTAAGAAATATAAGTAGATAGGCAGGTAGGTATGTTGCTCGGTAGGTAGGTAGATAAGGAGGCAGGTAGGTTGGTATTCATATTCTGAAATCTGGCAGGTAATAATTATAGGCGATGTTTTGGTATCAGTAATCTGGTACTTAATGATTGGCAATACCTAGATACCAGTGTGTTTAAACGTCATAGAGAACATGAAATAGGTTTCCTTTCGTGGTCGAATTTTATGGTCAAAATTAATACTCTTACGTCTTATGCCAAATGATAGGAAGCTGCTTAAAAGGTTTACGACAGTTTAAAGAGGGTATTCAAATAATTCCCTGAAAGCTCTTTGAAACTACTACATGGCCTCTGAATACCATACCACAGTAATACAAGGTGAGATAAACTGATCGGATTAGAGTCCTCAAGTGACATTGTGATTGTGCTAAATCTGACTTGGTATATTCAGGCCAAACTGCATCCATGGGAGTTAAAGGGTTAAAATATTTAACAAATTTTATCAAGTGTTGTTAACTGCCACACTCACATAATGGAGTAACCCCAAACTAAATAATACAATTAAATCCTGTGGAAAAATATTGCAGAATTTTATGGGGTCCTTTGCCCAAAAAGGGCCTAGGAAGGCCCCCAAAGGATGCAGATTGGAGGTTCTGGGGATCAAGGGGGTTTCTAGGAAGGGCTCTGTACCTGTCCTGAGGCCCTAGGGAGGCTGCAAAGGAGCAGCAACCCTCTCGTGGTTGGGACAATTCTCATTCCGATCCTGGAAATCTATCTATAGCCAGACACGTTAATCTCGTAAGAGGTGGCCACAAACAAATTGCCTCCATGTTGCCCAGTCCCCTGTCATTTTGCTGCTATCCCCCAACTTACACCTTCCCCTCTCATGTACCTCTCTACTCCATCCTTCCATTTCATCTTCGGTCTCCCCCTCCATCTCCCCTCCATTCACCTCACTCACATGCACTCTTCTTGTTAGTCTCTCACTCCACCCTCTCCACATGGCCAAACCACCTCAGTGCATATCTAATAAACACTTTCCATCACAGCCACACCACAACACTTCTTCACTTCCTCATTGTCAGTCTGTCTCTTCATGTAACTCCACATGCTCCTCTCTGATGACTCATTTCCACTGCTCGCACTCTTGACTTGTGTCCTCCCAGCAACAAGAAATGCTGGACGAACTCACGCTTCTGGGGTATAAAGTGACGCTGTATGTGAAGATCCTATGAGAAAAAGAATGCATAAGCCTTTTTGTACAAGTTTCATATATGAGTTGCTGCACAATTTACAACTCAGTACTGTACCCTGGCAGTTTTAATATAGAGTAAAGAATACATATTTAAGGAACAGGTGTTACAAAGTCTCAGTGCCGTAATGGCAACAACCTAAGGTATTGAACTCTTGATTTGGGGTGCCATGTAACAGTGCAACTTAAACAAACCCCTAATATTTAACTGTACTCTATTCACTTTAACTGGTCACAAAACTGCCATCTTTCCATCTTGAATGCTGAGCTGTAACAAGAGATTAACAGTAGAATGTGGTGCTAGTCATGAAGATGTGCTGCAGAAAAATTGTTGAGCCATGTCTTTTTCCGCTTTTGAGCTCTTGGTGGTAGTGCTGTGTAGGTTCTGTATACGAATTGTTTATAAAGACCTCAACATGGTTGCATGCGTCAGCCTTGGTCACTTAATGGCGGCTGTCCATGCTGCTTGCTCTGGTAGCCTCCGTATTCAGTCCATTAACCCTGAGGTCACTCTGACCTTATTCCAGGTCATTTTTGGTCTGCCTCTCACACTCTTAACCCCAGTGTTCACATTTCTCATCTTCTGCACCTGGTTGTCATCTTCCATCCTCTCCTCATGTTTAGACATGTCAATCTACCCCTCCTCATCACAGCACCAATACACTCTAGCTCCATCCCTCCTCTCCCAATACACTCTAGCCCCATCCCTCCTCTCAGGTCTTCAGTCATTGGCATGGCCAACAGAGATTTCCATTTTGAACAGACAGTATTGTATATGAAGGAAGTGTTTCATTGTTAACCCTAAAACCTTTGGGGTTTATTTATCATATCTGTTTTGTCATTTCATACAATTTATTATTAATTCCTCCTTTACATAATGTCAGATGTCTCCCAATAACAAAAAGTTAGGCCTGTGTACCGTTACTGTATTTTAAAATAATACTGAATCCAAATATCCTCAGTGTTCATGAGAAGTCCCTGGACAATGGGGGAAAAAAATCCTTATCCAGGCAATCACTAGTTTCACAATGAACGTTGTTGCTGTTCACTTTCTCTTTGTACACAAATTTTTTCTGAATGTATCCTGCAGTTCACGTTATATAAAGATCCATCTTTATGCTGTATTACTAGAAATAGCAGGCATACACATAAAGCATTTGTGAATAAGATTTCAAGTTTCACCCAGTTTTTTCAAAATGTAACAGCTAAAAAAACAGAGATACATTTTTTGGCTACCTTACAAACACATGACAGTCCTAACCCACACAAACATACCAGAGAATAACAATGCTGTAAGGTTGTGCAAAAATATATTGGATTCTATCTTAATCTATACTTCTGGGTTTGGTCATAAGTTTCAAAAAGATTACAGTTAATTTACTACCTGATTTTAAATGTGTAAGTCAGTGAAAAAAGTATCATTACCATTATTGTGCCAAACATTCTGAAAATGTAGGATGGAGCTTTCAGAGACAGTAAATTTGGTCATCATATCTGCTGTCATTATGGCCAGTGAATCATCAGGAATGTGAACTTGGTGGAGTGCAGACTTTAGTTGCCCTCCTCCTGCAGTCCACCATCCTCTTTTCTGGGGATAGGGAAATACCCAAGGGACCTTTGTCTAACCCAGCAGTCGAGCCACCTGGCCATATCAATGCCACCACTTGAAGGCATCCCCCATCCAGCACCAGTCATCACAATGAACTGGTGAAACTTATGGGTAATGACACTTTTTTATTACTGTTTTAGTTAATGTTAAACCACTGTATAAACCACCCTATTGATACCTACTCTTCAAACTGTGATTATATTGCACAGAATATATATATTTATAAAGTATACACATAGGCCAGTCACTGAAAAGATACACACACACACACGTACATCCATGTTAACTGTGATCATTATGAAGTTCCCATCAGATTAAAAGTACAGTAATCCCTTGTCTATCCATGATTAGTCAGCCAAGGACCTGCCGGATAATGCCATACCACCCCCCAACCCTTCTACAGGGGGTATAACCCCTATAAAACCTGTATGTATTCTTTATATAATTCTTACACAACCAGTCATATGTTAATGATAATTTAATTATTAAAAATGCATTTCCATTATACATATTCCAACTGCATTGAATTCTTGTTCATTTATAGTTACTGAGAATACTGTTATTTACTAAATGAGACTAAGATGTGTAGATGGAAATGAGCAGAGCTGAAAGCAGGTGCCTAACTATACAGTATAAGCTATGTAACACAAAGGAGACAGGCCAACACTGCCTGCATGCATATTTATATATCATCATGATTGTCTAGACATTTTATCATTTTTCACAGAGATTAAGAATATATTTTTACTTATTAAAAATGACAGTGAGATGCATAGATGGATTGTAGTAGAACCAAAAGCAGGCAACTAGCTACATAAGTTATGTAATACAAAGGAGAGGCTGGCACTGCCTGCGTGCATACTTTACACAAACATTATATTATTTTCCACGAAGGAGCTACAGACATACACACACATGCCACCACAACGGCAGGCAACCTAAGCCCTTGCCAAAGCTCAAGTACAGTAACAAAGGCCACAAACTCCATGATGAACTTAATGCACATCAACAACAGACAGCTTTCTCTCTGTGACTGAGGTGGAGCAGGCAGAGTAAAAACATGATATTGCTTTAATTCAGACAGATTTTTCGCTTTTATCAAATAATGACATACGTTGGGTAATGCAGTCAGATAAACCAGAGATTACTGTACTATAGTGCTTAGAAATGATGCTCTCGCTCACAGTAATACAGAGCTCATAAATGGTATCTGTATCAATTGACGGTACTAGTGTCATGAAAAGATGATTAATACACCATACATAGTGCAATGTTTTGTACAGACCTCTCCTTACATATATCCCCATGGCACAGTGGATCCTGTCAAATACTACAAAATATAAAATATGAATATATAAATAAAAATAAAAATAAAAAACTTGCAGGCAATGTATACCTAACCTCGTCACAGCTCAGCCATCAATATTAGAAAAATAATAGTAATAAAAAAAAAATCGCATAGCAGTCATCATCATCATCAATAACTCAGTCCTCATACACACACTCCTTACAAACAGAAACTCTGCTGTACATGAGCAACAAACACCAATAAATTCAACATCCCCTACTAATAAATTTATATTAATACTCTATGGGCTAAATCCATATGGTCCCAGAAGGTTCCCTAACACCTCTTCCTTAGCTGATTTATTTTTGCCTATTACACCTTAGCCTTCTTACTTTCTAACAGCCTAATATTACTCTCAGCTATCACAAAATAATAATAATAAACTGATTCAGCAATGCAGCCCTAATTCAACACATTTTTGTATCAATTGTGTCATTTCTTTAATCAGCACATTATTTCAAAACATCAGTTTACTTTCATTTTTCCATCCATCCATCCATCATCCAATCCTATGTCACCCCACAGAGTAGCGTAGGAGCCTGGGGCTAGGCAAGTTGTCCTGACATTTAAGATGAGAGTGACCAGCCTCACTCATCCCTGAGTGGCATTACGTGAGCAATAAACCCCAGCCACTCCTTAGATATAAACCTTCACCAGTTCAATCCGATTGGAGCACCGTAATTACCCACTAAACCACCAGGCACCAAAATTTGGTTATATTGTTACCACTCAGTGTAGTAAATGGTTTCCTGGTGTACAGGAAATCATATGGCTTGTTACTTAGTGTAGAGTCACCCACAGGCAGAAGGACGAGGAAAGAATGAAGGAAAGAAAGACGGAAGAGGGAGTGTAAAGTCACCCATAGTCAGAAGGACAAGGAAAGAAAGACAGAATAGGATTGAAGAAAAGAAGGATGGAGGAGAGGAAAGGGCAGACACCTGAGAGCAGCAATACATTTATTTTTCTGTCCTTAAAATATATAGCATACTTAAAATAATTCTCTTTTGATCCATATAACCCACCTGGTCCCCACATATTCACCTGTCTTTTATTTACAATTCAGTGATTCCCCAATATTGTACATTAATATTCTCATTATGTTAATTGGGAATCTACATCAGTACTAAACTAGTGAATCCAGGGAAATCTTTTTCACTTTATTTTGGCACTTGGGGTTAGATGTAGCCTTAATAGGTCTCCTTCAGTATAAGAGATCTCCTTGAAAGTTTAAAATGTAAATAGTGGAAAAAAAAAAAAAAAGAGGGGGGTAGTATATGGCTGGCTACTATCTGCCCTGAGGGCACTGCCATTGAATGCAGTGTTGCTACAAACTTGGTATCTAGCCACACAATCAGCGTTCTTTATAAATTCAGCAACAGGCAAGTAAAATCTAAGTTGACACTCTCACCCAACAAATATTAGTGCACAGTTCAAATTCTCTTTCCCCCAACAGTTTCCATAAATTGAGCTCATCCCATCAAGCTTCCAGTCCACAGAAAGCATTATCAGGTAGTTGTAGAGATATGGAGGCTCCTTAACCCTTAGGCTGCAGCAGCCATAACATTTCCTATGTCCATGGTGCAGGAAAACTAGCTAAAAATCATGTATTCATCATGTGTTTTGACCCACTTATACCTAACCAAACATGGTAACATTTTAATCAGACAAAACTTACACCCAACACTGATGATTCGCGACCCACTTATCAAGCATGAGCATGCAGTAGGCACAGAAAATGACCGAAAATTTCACAGTACAGTATTTCACGTGGCTCTTCCGGAATGACGCAGTCAACCGATTGGCATTTCTGGAATGCTATATGCAGCCAAGGGGTTAAGTGAAAACATAACCTCAGAGGAATACAATACTGTACTAAGATGAAATAGGCAAACCTAGTGCTAAGGAGTAGGTGACATGGAGCATCCTGAGACCAAGATAACCTAGCCTTTCATCTTGTGTTCACACCCAAGGCCAGGCCAGAAGTTATTAGATGCCTGCACTGGCTCCTACACCACCTTACTCTTCACACAGTAGCAAATAGATGAAAAAGAACAGGGAAAAGAAGAAACTCATATGAAATTAAGACAACGGATGTTAGTGGATGCCAGTCAGATATGTGTACTGTGTTTACCTCTGTCAAGTATACAGGACCAAGGCAAGGATACCATACCCAGAGAATGAAAACCAAACTGGAAAATTAATATCAGTTTGTGTAGCTGCCAAGTGGGTCTGGATGAAAATAAAGACAAGAAAGAGCACATCTGTACTGGCATCTGTAGCTCAGTTATCCCTCTCACAGTGGGGACAATCCAGTACTGTATTCTTCTCCACCTAATGCAGTATGATTGTACTTGGCTGACAGTAAATCAAATAAACTTCAGCGTTGACACTGTGGCCAATTATCCTCTCAACTTCAGACAATTCAAGTATTCTGTTCCAGTTGACACCAGATAATTTGAATTAGCTAAGAGTGAGTAACAGAATCTAAACTGTCAGTCTTATAGCCAAGTAGAAATGAGAGTATGGAAATGGTAAATGTATCTAATGCAATGTGTAACCAACATTAAATGACCTGTGCAGCAAATGTATGACAAATGAAAAATAACAAAGGATTGCAATTTAGATGCGGGTAATATTCGCAAGAGGGCCTGTGTTCAATAACTCATGGTTATATGAAAAAGTGTAGCTTTGGTGAGAGGCTTTTAAATGGAGAGTGGATTACAGTAGAGGCAGGTGATGACAAGAGGGACAGTGTATGGTAACAGAAGTAAAATCACAGCCAAGAACTTGTAAGAGATTTATACGTGGAAAATGGATTACGATAAGGAACAAGTCGAGGCAAAAAGGCAAGCTGCTCAGTGTAGGTAACTTTAGAGTATGCAAATGCAGTTGAAAGTGAAGAGCATGTAATTGGTTACATATTTTTCATTTCAAGTTTTAACTTTACAGATGAAATAAGAAGGACATTTGCTTCAATTAAAAGCAATCCACCCTAGTTGTTGAAGTAAAGTAAGATAAAAGAGTATAGGTAACTTTTAAAGCACTATAACCAAAGTGAACCTTGTCAACAGAAAGGATTATGTCAAATGAAGTTAAGTATCCTAGAAAAAGAGACACCTGACCCAAGGCTCAATACTGAACTTGATGCTACGCATACTGCAATCGCAGTGATGTGCAAGATGTAATGTGCATCCTAGGTAAAGAATGGTTGTTGGTCCTGTGTGCCCAGCTGCTGCAGGACCCCACACATGATCTCTCGCAGAATCTGAGGAATACGCAAGTCTTACCAGTGGCACAAAAATAGCCTTAATTCTAGCATAGTGCCTTATATTCTAAATGAACTCTTATTCTTATGGTGATATGGAAAGCCAAGAAGATGGCTTTATATGGTTTATATATATATATATGTGTGAGAGGCAGAAGCACGGTACAAAAGAAAACCACTGCTCTTGCTGTGGCCCATGGCTTATCAGGAAATGAATGCAGTGGACTGCTGCCTGAACTTGCCTTTTTCCTGGAATTCAACATATTCCTTTCAGAGGACAGAAAAGAGTCGAAGGGCTTCTGCATAACTGAACAGTGAAACTTCCCAGTTTTATCAGTGGCCCCACATGAAGGCATCCCTCTCCAGCACCACTACCTTTACCTAACTTGACAAAAGATCACTTAAGCCACAGCTACACTACCCAACATTACACAGCCCAGCAGTGCAAACATACTTGAGGCTTGCAGTGCTCCTCAACCCATGATATGACAGAACCGGATATCTCTGTGAAGCTGTTGGTGGACACATTTTGCTCAAACGACTGGTACAGCGAGTCCATCACGGCACGGAACTGTTGGTGGAGACAATCTGTTAGTCTTACATATCACACTAAAACTGGATTGATGGGTTCAGACACAATAAAAGAGATAACAGTACAGAATGAGAGGAGGAGGGATGGGGTGGAGAGGTAGGTGAGTGGGGGTGTGTGAGGTGGAGAGAAGGCAGCCAGATGCCAAGTGACAAGAAGGCAATTAATCTGTGGCTACCCCTTATTGGATTAAGGCATCTGTCTGTATACAGACACACCACCAGAGGGATGCCCAAGGTGGCACTAGGCATCTCAGTAACATAACTGGACACCCCAGTGACCACCCCAAATATCTAAGGAAATACTCCTGACCCTGTAAAGGGTTCTCCTCCAACCACCTTATAATTAGGCTTGACCACTCTGTTTTAAAAGTTCTAGCTACACTCCTGATTGTACATTGCCTTTATTTTAACTGTACAGCCTAGACAATAACAAAGGTGAGTTGAGCTTCATGATGGTCAGTGCCACAACCTCCTTGTTCAGTGCCGCCACCTCCTCCTCCTCCTGCTTGCTCTTCTTCTTCAGAAACTGCCAGCAAAATGGCATTATTAGCATGGGCAGATCCAAGCGCACTGTGAGTTAAAAAGCTACCATGTTATAAAGCTGTTGATGGTTGTATAAACATAAATCAGAATGAGATACATAAATCCCATGCAGCCTACAGACAAAAGATATAATCAACATCCCCTCTTCAGACAAAAATGATCTGAGAACTTTATCACTTTCCACTGTCTTCATCTTCTCACCATGAACTCACCTTACTCTCACCCTAGTGCCTGAGTTTGTTTCACCTTAAATAAACCATTCACTGGGTCACTAACTAATATACTGTAGATACAGACCCAGTACTGGTACTCACCACCTGGAACTTGACATCATCAGAGATATGCTTGGTCAGGTGTCCAGGTTGGCTCTGGTGAGCAGACACAATCTGCTGGTAGTTGAGCTTCATGATGGTCAGTGCCACAACCTCCTTGTTCAGTGCTGCCACCTCCTCCTCCTGCTTGCTCTTCTCCTTCTTCAGAAACTGCCAGCAAAATGGCATTATTAGCATGGGCAGATCCAAATCCCTGTTGCCTGGGTAACCCTCAAGGTTTTTCACACTGCGATTTGTACTATACACTGTTCTTTACTTTTGTTTGTTTCTCACACACATGATACCCCCTATCCATGGTTGACAAATTATAAGTTTTCACATCCATGTTCACAGATTCTCATTCACAGTTCAACTGTTTAAAAAGATACTAAAATATACAGCATTACTTTCTTGGCTGAAAGAAAGGTGGTGTAACTTTATTGGCTGGGAGAAAGTGCATGTCAAACATGAAAGGAGAGTTCCTTCACAGCAAGGAGAGGCAACACTTCCTAAATTTCTTCCATCCACTCCTCATTCTAGCCTTGGAGCCAACCTTTGCTCCTTCTCCCACACTTAGATGTCCCTCACATAACAAAACTTCTTCATGAATTCCAAGAGGCTGTCTTTCCAAACAACACTTTCCCTTCTGTCGTCAACAGCCCAAGTACATAAATGGTAATGATGATGCCTGATTGTGATGATACTAGTGATGACAATGATGATGATGTTGATAAATCATAATACTGTAATATAAATACACTGCTCTCAGCTCACCTGTATATAGTCAATACTTTTCTGCAAGACCGTAGCTTTTGACATCTTATATCCCTGTGCCTGGTCATTTGAGAGGCAAGTGGGCACAATGTCCTGCAATGCATCATAGCCTTTGTTGATGGCATTGCGACGCTTCTGCTCGGCTTGTGTGTGCGCCTCACGACGACGGTCCTTGTAGCTCATCTGACCTCCACGATCACTGTCCTCATCATCTGTTACATCTGCGGACAATAAATAGCGTATTAGATACTGTAAAATATTTGACATCAAGAAAAAGTAGTAGTTATTCAAGGGTTATTTAAAACAGCTTTGGATGACAAGAGGCTTGCCTGCAATAAGTAATATCAGCATCTGCCACAGTAAAATATGTCAACTGCCACTGAATGGTTAAGAACTAATTGTAATGTCTCAGAATAATGTGTTAATAACGTGTGTTGTGTAGGTCAGGAAAATGAGAAGTATTAACACTTTTACTATTAGGACTCAGTCAAAGCTGAATGAAAATGATTGGGTGGGCAGCAACACTGGACAATGAGTAGGTTATAGAGAGGAAGTATGCCTGTAGCTGGCAGCAGTTACAGTCATGCTTGATGTTCGTGTGTACATAATTGCTGTTTTGGTAAATTTTCCACTGTCTGTACTGTAAATTTAAGAAAAATTAAGATTTGTGAGTTTGTTGTGCATTACAATAAAACAATAAGCAGAAAGAAGAAGGATAATGCTGGGTATTTACAAGACCTATTCACTCGACTGGTTCGTGATGTACATTTCCCTTCGTCTGGAACCCAGTTTATCCAGATAATTGGTAAGCATGGACTGGTCTTCCCTCCAATTACTCTGGATTGACTGGGTTTTATTGTATTATGATGCACTGTAAATGGAAGTGAGAAAAGGAAGTTTGAAGTGAGTGGCTCATTATCAGTCATGGTGTAAGACAAGGGTGTGTGATATCCCCAGGGCTGCTAAATGTACAGTATATGTAGTATGTGGATGGTGGGGTTATGAGAGAGGCCAAAACTAGAGTTGGGGAAAAGTGTGTGGGAATGTACATTTCCCTTTTCTCACTTCCATTTACTGTATCCATCTATCTTCACACATACCCAACAGCCTACCCTTTACCAGCATGTCTGTATCTAATTCAGCAACATGATCATACCAACTTATCACACTAGCTTACCCTTTTATCAACAGATTTTCTTATTCCACAACTTTCATGAATCACTGTATTTCTTATCCCATATACCTTTGCACCCCCCACACACAGTCTTTAACAGCCCTACTTCCACTTAACTTATTTTCAACATTTTACATTCATGCCATACCACAGTCTCATTCTTATACATTAATGTGGGCACTGACACACCTTCACACAATTCTCTTGTAGTCTCCAGTCACAGTCCACTATTTAGTATCAAACCATTTATTGCACCAGCCACATTTCTTCCTTGAGTCACTCTGCTTACCAACTCCTCTGCACATTTACCCCCCCTCCCCCCTGCACCAAGGTACTTAAACTCTTCTACCAACTGAAGTCTTTCCACTCACCAGCACATATATAATGAGTCACCTTCTCTCTCAACAACCATCACTTTATTCTTATCAACATTTATTTCAAAACACATCCCTCATAGACATTCACAGAATGCAAATACCCTGTTCCCCATAAGCAAGGAACATACTATCAAAAACATCAGTCAATCTTTAAATACACTGTACTCCACGATTCATCATTCCCACACACTTTTCCCCAACTCTAGTTTTGGCCTCTCTCATAACCCCACCATCCACATACTACATATACTGTACATTTAGCAGCCCTGGGGATATCACACACCCTTGTCTTACACCATGACTGATAATGAGCCACTCACTAAAACATATATCTACTTATTTATATCCATCCATCCACCATCATCCATTCTCACGTTGCCCCATGAGAAGCGTAGGAGCCCAGGGCTAGGCAAATTGGTCCTGATATTTAAAGGCAACATCTTAATGTAGGCAAATGTACAGTAAGGTATATAACATTCATACGTTTTTGTTTTTGTTTTCGTTTTTGAAGGCTCCAACATGCTTGCATGTGTCGGCCTTGGTCACCTAATGGCGGCTCTCCACGCTGCTCGATCTCTGGCAGCCTCCCTATTCAGTCCCTTAACCCTTAAGTCACATTTAATGACCTCATCCCATGTCTTTCTCGGTCTACCCCTCCCAACCCCTCCCCCAATATTAACACTTCTCACCCTCTGTACCCAATTATCCTCCCCCATCCTCTCCACATGTCCAAACCACCTCAGCCTACCTCTCCTCATCACAACACCAATACACTCCAGTCCCATCCTACCTCTCAACTCTTC
>JAGKTI010023697.1:0-14690 GCA_018397915.1 Birgus latro
TAGTAACTGCAGGAGAAAGGCAGTTTAAGTCTGCAGTCCACTGGGTTCACGTTTCATATAAGCCTGGGGTTGCAACTGCTACTACTACTACTGCTACTACTACTATTACACCGCCACTGCTGCTACTACTACTACTTCTGCTGTTACTACTACTACACTACTGCTAATGGTTCTACCACCACCTTTGATGCTGCTTCTGCTACTGCTACTACTACTACTACCACCACCACCACCACCACTATTACTGCTACTACCACTGCTACTGCTACTACTACTACTACCACTACTGCTACTACTACAGTGACTCAGGTGTGCTCTGGTTAATTACATACTAAAAGCAGTACAGGTAACAGGTGTTTGAGTGCTTTAGGAGGGCAGTACTTCAATATAATTTTTTTTTATTTACTCACTTGCTATGCTCAGATGATTATGCTCAGAGCATGGTGTGTGTGAGACTGACTAGGAGAGTGTATGTGGCTGAGGTGGAGGGGAGAAGGAGGAACGGGAGACCAAGGATGAGGTGGGGTGATGAGGTGGAGACGTATGAGAGGGGTGTGTGAGTTGGAGAAAAGTCAGCCTGTCAGCGGAGGAAAGGGTGATACTGAGGTGGTAGATGTGTTTCAGTAGGTGTATATTTTGGCCATAGAGAGATACACGTTACTCATTCAAAGCTGAGTAGGTTTCAAAGGACAGTACACACACACACACGCACACACACACACACACACACATATTTATCAGACCAACCCTGGAGTATTGGAATCCTCATCTCAAAAAACAAATAGATAAAATTGAAAAAGTACAAAGGGCCGCTACAAGATGGGCACCAAGCTTAAGGGATCTAAGCTACGAAGAAAGACTAAAAAAACTGAATCTACCAACACTACAGGAGAGAAGGAAAAGAGGACACATGATTAAGCTGTATAAATGCATATCAGAGAAGGACAAAAATAGACATAAATGAATATATAACCTATGGGGAAGCATCAGCAAGAGGACACTGCAAAAAACTGCATGAAAAAAGAGGCGATAAAGACGTAAGGAAATTGAGTTTCCCAAATAGGACAACTGATCAGTGGAATGCACTACCGAATGATATGGTTTGTGCCAAAACAATTCATTTTTATAAGGATCTGTATGATAAAAATGGCTTAAGACAAGGGAGAGAACGAGCTTGACTCATTCCTGTAAAGACACTATTAGGTAAAAACAATTAGGTAAGGTAAGAACACAGAATGTGAGGTGGTGTGTGGGGTGAAGAGAAGACGAAAGGGGGTTCAGGGAACAGCATGGTGGACTGAAGAGGTGAGAGAGGCTGTGGCACAAAAGAAGAAAGCATACAATGAGTGGATGAGGAACAGGGGCATCGAAGACGTTGAGAGACAGAAGAGAAATTTATATGTAGAGAGGAAGAGAGAGGTGAAAAGATGAGTAAGAGAGAGTAAGAAGAGAGTGGATGCGGAATTTGGAAGGAATTTGAGTGTAAACTGTAAAGTGGAGAGAATGTAAGAAAATGGTCTGGAAAGAGGTAAAGAGAGTTAGACAGGATGCCAACGAAGTTAGTTGGGGTGTGAAAGATAAAAATGGTAGACTACTAGTGGAGAAGGGAAAAAAGTGAACAGATGGAGAGAACACTTTAATGCATTGTTGAACACAGAGAATGAAAGTAATGCAAGTATAAGTGGCTGGGGAATGGCGGGGAGAAGGAGGGATGTGGGAAGAGAGGAAGAAGTAAGTAGGATGGAAGTGGTGGAAGCAATGAAGAAAGTTAAAATGGGGAAAGCCCCAGGAATTGATGGAGTGTGTGGTGAAATGCTGAAGCATCGGGGAGAGATAGGAATAGAATGGATGTGGAAGGTGTGCAGATTGGCCTGGGAGGAAGGTAGAGTCCCGGAGGACTAGAAGTCAGGTATAATTATTCCCTTGCACAAAGGAGAAGGAGAAAAAGAAGTGTGTGGTAATCATAGGGGTATTTGTCTTCTTAGTGTTATAAGAAAAGTATATGGTAGGATACTTATTGATAGAGTTATAGAAATAACAGAGGAATTAGTTGGAGAAGAACAGGGAGGTTTTAGGATGGGAAGAGGTTGTGTAGATCAGATATTCATTCTTAGATCGTTAGTGGAAAAGTTTCTAGAGAAGGGAAAGAAGTTGTAAACAGCCTTCATGGATCTGGAGAAAGCATATGACAGGGTGGATAGACAAGGATTGTGGAAAGTATTAAGAATATATGGAGTAGACAGGAAGTTGTTGAAGGCAGTGAAGAGTATGTATGAGGGTGCTAAGGCCGCGTGCGTGTGGATGGCAAACTGAGTGAATTTTTCCATGTGAAGATTGGACTGAAACAAGGATGTGTCATGTCTCCATGGTTGTTCAGTCTGTATATGGATGGGGTTATAAAAGAGATACAAGGTCGGGCAGTGAATGTTGGAGCGGCCCTAGTGAGAGAGGGCAGTGTTTGGAAACTCCCTGAACTGCTGTTTGCAGATGATACTGTGTTGTTGAGTGAAGACGAAGGGGAGGTGCAAGGCTTTGTAGATGAGTTTGGGAGAGTGTGTAAGAAGCGGAATCTAAAGGTGAATATAGGGAAGAGTAAAGTGATGGTCTTCGAGAGAAGTAAAGTCAGTGAATGTACAGTGAGATTGGATGAGGAGGATATGGAGAATGGGAGTGCATTTAAGTACTTCGGTAGTGTGATGAGTATAGATGGAAGTCTGGAGGGTGAAGTGTTTGAAAGGGCGGAGCAGGGAAGGAAGGTTGCTGGTTCGTTGAAAGCAGTGATAACGAACAGGGAAGTGAGCATGGAAGTGAAAAAGTTGCTACATGACACTACTGTGATACCAACTCTGAAATATGGAAGTGAAGCTTGGACCCTGTTGGAAGGTCAGAAGTCAAGAGTGAGAGCAGTGGAAATGAGTTATTTGAGAGGAGCAAGTGGAGTCACATGGAGAGACAGACTAACAAATGAGGAAGTGAAGGAGCGTTGTGGTATGGCCGTGATAGGATGCGTTAGGAGAAACACATTAAGGTGGTTTGGCCATGTGGAGAGGATGGAGAGTGAGAGACTGGCGAGGAAAGTGTATGTGAGTGAGGTGGAGGCCAAGGATGAGATGGAGGGATGGAGTGGAGAGGTATATGAGGGAGGGGTGTGTGAGCTGGAAGCAGGGCAGTGAAATGGCGGGGACATAGCGACATGGAGGCGATTTATTTGTGGCCACCCCTTACGGGATTAAGACGTCTGGTAATAGACAGATAGATAGATGTTATTATGCATTTTAACCTAGCCCTGCAAACCTAGTACCACCCGCGTCCTGGACAATTGTATCTCCAAGGCATGCATTCTGCTGCAGCAGGTTAGGCTAGGTTTGGTTAGGTTAACCTGTTGTGCAGTAAACTTTTCTGGTGGTTGTTGATGGGATTTGAGTAATTTTTATCTTCTTTTCTTTTTTTTTTTATCGGAAATGCTTCATTTCACCTTATCCAGTCAAAGTTGATGATTGGAAAAAGAGGCAAGATGAAGCATTTCCGACAAATATGATGGTCAAAATCACTCAAATCTCACTAAAAACTACCAGAAAAATAAACTGCCTGAAGGGTGTATTTGGCAACTAGTAAAAATTTACCAACCAAAGGCCAGAAGCATTCAACCCGTCACCCATAAGATCTAACTTTCTTTCTAATAATGTATTTCTTATTTTGCCCCTGAAACAGATTAATGGTAGAATATCAACGTGTCATACTGCGGTGCTATGATCTGCCAGCCAAAGTTGTCCTGCTGTCCACTATCCTCCTCTTGGGGTTCAAGGAAGGGACTGTGGGACGTATATATAACCAGGCAGATCCATTTCGCGGTAATATTGTACTACCACATGAAGGCGCCCCTCTCTAACACCAAAAATATAAGTATTGGTAGGAAAGTTAACCTTGGTCTCCCAAGTATAAGCCTAACATTTGTAGCATCCAGTTCTCAAAACATGACAAAAACACACACAAAATAACACCAATATAATCCAAAGAACTATTTTGATAGGTATAAGTACTCACACCAGTTTTAAATGTAGAGAAACAGGGAATACAGTCCGTAAATACGAGACTTTATAGAGGCGCAAATACGGCGCAGTGGATGGAGGGCGAAGAAAACGACTTCAATGAAATCTTCGATCATTTATTTATAACCTTATAATACAAATGTACTACTGTATTTTTTTTGGAAAAATTCTGTCATTGTTTCATCTGATTCTTTATGCAATATTTAAATGACACATTGTACGGGTAGATTTGTGACTGGCGAAAGAATCTGACCCACTGCCGACCACCGAGCTATAAAGCATAAAGCATGGAGGAGCTGTTTCCCAAGGGAACGTGTGACTTGGGGTCGCCATATTGAAACACCAGCACTCGTCTCCTCCACCATAGATATTGCTTTCTCTGTTACTACCGATGCTGTTTGTATGTATACATACTGTATATATCATAATCTCTCTCTCTCTCTCTCTCTATTACCTAGCTCTACGAATTACATGGGGTACATTTAGCACAGAATATAAAACAACACGTCACGGTTTGCTGCAGCGCTCAACGTAACTTTTTTCCTTTTCGTTTTTCTTTATAACCTCCTTAACATAATGTCTGCTTAATTATGATAATGAAGATAAAATTGAGTCGATGGAAAGAGCATATATGTATGAAAACAATGTATATTTCGCCATCACAAGATATATAAGCACGTTGCAATATCATTACCTATTTATCTATCTATCCATATGAAACTATCTATCTATATGTATCTGTCTATTGAAATACCTATATGTATGTCTATGGTTCTATCTATGTATCTATACACACATACAAGAATCGGTGACACTGAAGAACTGAGCTCTACGACTGAATTACAATTCTCTTTCTCTCGTCTTAGAACACCCATTTTTTGCCCTTTGGAATTTTTTACATGCGATGCAAATATCCTGTATGTTGCACGAATGTTAACAAGTGTAGTATTTATCAGTAATCTCGTACAATTAACAAAATATATTTCTTACCTTTGAAATGTAATGCCATCTTTCCTCTGTGAATATCTGTGTCCAATTCTACATCCGTAAGCTGCATAGTGGACTTACCACAAATACGGCACAAAATGGACTTACTTCCCACACACTTGTGGCAAACAACATGTGGCCACTCCCCCTTTGCTCTGACGGTATTGCCATCAGCCCTACGTACTGTACCATCACTTTTGCTTTATCAGGATTTAGTCTCAAGCCCTTGTGTCCTAAATCATCTCTCCACTTCTCAAACGATTCCTCCGTCTCCCTTTCCCCCTGGCCGGTATATATATATATGATAAAAATGAAGTGCGGGAGAAAACATTCAAACTAACCTATATAGCCATTGCTGAAAATGCTAACCTCCCCCCCCTCTCCCCCCTGCCCCACTGGCGCGTATAATTATGTGTCAGCTACTGTGGGGGCGATAGAGGGCGAGAGCCTGCTGCCGGTAAAATTACACAAGATTGGAAAAGAAAATGACAGCCTAATAAGAAGAGAAAACGACACGCCGATATTAAGAGGAGAAACGATGAAGAAAACGATAGGCTGATATTTGGAAGAGAAAATAAGAGAAAATGGTAGGCTAACAGAAGGAAGAGAAAATTATAAAAAAAAAAATGATAGGTTGATATTTGGAGATTATGACAAAAAAAAAAAAAAAACTTCCAGCCAGGGGCGGGAAAAAAATCTACGTTCAACCTTCACACTGATGTCGATTTTTTTCCCACTTAACTCTTGCTACTTACAGACGATTTTATTCAGTTCAGGAGAGGCTGTGTGGATTGGATGGCATAGCTACAGCCTTCATTAACCCCTTCAGGTCTTGAGGTCTCTCTTATGCTGAATAAAATAGCTTGGGAAAAGCAGGAGTAATCGCGACTAAGAATTGCAGTATGTCTTGGGATGATGGGATTATATCTGGAGTAATGCATGGGTACTGGTTGAAAATGATGAAAACATAGAATTAAAAAAATGATAATGATGACGATGGTAATACTGACTATATTACTACTACAGTTCTACTATCTATCTATCTATTGCCAGACGCCTTAATCCCGTAATAAGTGGTCACAAACATATCTCCTCCCTGCAGTCCTCCCACCATCTTACACCCCCTCTCTCATATATATACCTCTCTACTCCATCCCTTCATCTCATCCTAAGTTTCCCCACGCCCTCTCCCCCCTCCATATCACTCACATACACTCTCCTCGTTAGTCTCTCACTCTCCATCCTCTCCACATGGCCAAATCACCTCAATGTATTTCTCCTCGCGCTTTATATCACATCCACCTCCACACCACAGCCCTCTTTCACTTTCTCATTTGTCAGTGTGTCTCTCCATGTGCGGTAACTCCACATACACCTCTCAGATAGGCTCACCTATTTCCACTGCTTTCACTCTTAACCAGGCCCGTAGCCGGGGAGGGAGGGGGGGGGGTTGAAGGGGTCAGCCCGCTCCCCCGTGCCTAAAGGTTTCCTTTCTCACGGTCTGTTTGTTCTTACAAGTGCAAAAAGAGTCACTCTCCGTTGTTCACAAGTACTGTGTTGCTTCTCAACGTCGCCTATGCATACATCCAGACCCCCATACCAAGCATGCAGCAGACCTTTGACCAGCCGGCTGCTATTCAAGTCCAGATTCAGGAGAAACGACCCCCTCCCCCTTCGATAAGTCTGACTCCCCCCACCGATAAGTCTGGCTACGGGCCTGTTAACTTAGTGTCCTTCCAACAAGGTCCAAGCTTTGCTTCCATACGTTAGCGTGGGGATCACAGTAATATAATGCTGCGGGTTTTTACTTCCATGCTCAATATTTATCACTGCTTTCAATGAACTACTACTATTACTGCTTAACCCTTCACTGCATTTACCTCTGCTGTGTCTAGATGATTTTATTCAGCACTAGAAAAAAAAACTCGCACTGAAAGGGGATAATGAACACTGTAGACGATACATATATATTTAACCACTCCAGTAAAAATAAGTCTCCCTTAAAAGGCTAGGTACAGGGTGGCCTTTGACTTCCTGTGATTATATATGGCATAATTAACCCCTTCATTACAAGTGTTCCCAAGACAAACTAAATAAAATCGTATGGTGGTATTAAGAATAAACAAGACGAAATCATACTGTGAGGGTCAAAGTGGAATTAGAAGCATCCCTTTTCCGTTGTGCGATTAACCTTGTTGTAGAAATATGGACGAAAATATTTTACAGATTGAAGGCCATTCCTCTGTCACCCCTTGATTATCTAACAGTTGATTAGGGCTCAGCGGGGTGAGGGAGAAAAACAACGAGAGAGAGAGAGAGAGAGAGAGAGAGAGAGAGAGAGAGAGAGAGAGAGAGAGAGAGAGAGAGAGAGAGAGAGAGAGAGAGAGAGAGAGAGAGAGAGAGGGGTGTATGTGTGTGTGTGTGTGTGTGTGTGTGTGTGTGTGTGTGTGTGTGTGCGAAATGCTATCAATAGACAAAAGAGGCTATACAGTACATAGAAATACTCGGTTGCAACAAAACGTGAATACTTTTCTGTTTAACGAAGCTTACTTAAACTATACATTTATCGAGCAGGTCAGCCACGTAACAGATCTTCAAAACATTCTTAGTACTCTGCCACCCCTACAGTCCCTCCTATCGCTCTCAACCCCTGTATCCTGTCACCCCTCAACCCCCTCTAACCCCTACTCCTCTTACCCTCCTCCTCCCCTGCACTATGTTACCCCTCAATCGCCTTGAACCCCAACCCCCTCAATCCTGTTCAACCCCGGTAATCTGTCACCCCTCCGCCCCACTCAGTCCCTATTCTCTTTGCCTTTTTCAACCCTTGTGGGCCTGCCATCACCCCAAACACTTCTTAAAAGCTGAGCTGGATATACTTTATACATAAGTTAGTCTGACAGTCTCTGTAAACTTGCAGAAACGAGTGGGAGAGTAAGATGTGATTATGTCTTGGAAGGTACTCTATTCGGCTATCAGATAAGTTGTACATTGTTACTACATTCAGCCAGGCCAGCATATCGCCGTTTTGTAAGCTGAAGTTTTAAAGATATTTTTGAGTAGACAGGGATCCGGTGTGACCAAATTCTGATTGGTGCAGAGTATATGGAACTCTGTCTTGTCATTTTTTACCAGAAAAGGTGTACTCAAAGGCTGGGTAGACAAGGAGTTAGAAAACAACAGGGAGGGCTGGCCTGAACACTGGTTGCACCTGGGAAGCTGTTACAGAAGGGGATTTGGCGTGTGGTGATGGTGGGTACTGAGGGGAGAGTAAGAGAATGCGACAGGGGAAGTTCATTTTCTTCTGTTGTACGTCACGACGGTCACGCCACCGAGGTCTGCCCCACGCCTCCAGTTCCTTGACACACAATACCACACACGCACAACACAGCAAGTGTAACAGGACAGTCCAGCACGAGAAGAACAGAGACGTTGGGGTTCTGCTGTGGTGTCAAGGATGACTGGTGTTACCGTGCTGTGGTGTCGAGGGAGGGAACCAGTGTTACCGTGCTGTGGTGTCGAGGGAGGGAACCAGTGTTACCGTGCTGTGGTGTCTAGGACGACTGATGCTACCGCGCTGTGCACATGTGATTGTTATGATGAACTGCTTTTCCAATGCTATGTTGTTGTTAGAGGTTGTCGTGGGACTATAATACCTAAATTATCACGTCGTAACGTGCTCTGATTAACGATTGCAGTGGAGTGTTTGGAACAAGAAGGCTGCTGTTTTGCTGTTATTTCATGGTGTAATATGGCTAGTTATGTCATTTATTTATTGTTACGATATAATATTGTACATAAATATATTCGCGTATATTTCCTTTCACCTTTTATGTTTATCCACATTGGAATGTCTGATCACTAATAAAAAATGAGCATTTGTGCCTAGAACCTGAGTGAAAAATGGCGCAGGGGCAGATTCAGCTAACAAGCCTGAGGTGGGGCGGACCCATTATTACCTGGTAACTGCAATGTACATGCATCTTATTTTTCAAAGGAAGCTAATTCCCGGAAGTTTCATGACCTCGTATATGAGGGAGGGTGGTATGTGGCAATGGTAATGGTGGAACTGAAGCTTACAAATAATGGGCAACGATAAGATGACCAATAATGGGTAACTATACACTGATCAGCAATGGGTAAATGTGCTGACTAATAATCTATCCCAGTTCGTGGTCCTCCAGATCTGAATATAAACGTGAGGCGACAGCAAGAATAAAAGGACAAATGTTACTGGAGAGAAGAGGTTAATGTCGTTGTGCACTTCACTCTGTTGGCTCTATGGAGTGGGCCACGCTTTGGCTTTTTAATACTTAACGCTATAAATATGGACAGAGTGCGCGTTAACGGTGCGTGTGTGTTTTGGCAATCACCTAGCACACACTTTACTAGGAACGTTTCGGATTAGATTATTCTGTCCCCTCAATACGGCCATGCCTTTTATTACTGATATTATAAAGTTTTTTCCTCTATTAACAAGTCCTCTGGTAGTGAAGCAGGGGTTAATGAAGAATATATCTATCCCTTGCAGTGTGAAAAATCTAAATAAATTCGTTTGGAGGTAGCATGTACGAATACGTCATATCTACGGCGGTGCAGCAGCCTCGAGATACTTCAAACTTAGTCCATACCATTCATCGAAGACTGGTATAACAACTTAACTGAGATAATGATTAAGTATATTTGCCAAACCAATCTAACTGGACCTAACCTAACGGTGAATAGCTACCACATCCATAATACCTAACCTGGACATGAAGCAGTTACGGTAGTTAATCTGGAGGAGTCAGGGAAAGTTGCCTTGCCTTGCCAAACCAATACTATTCATGTGTTCACCTGACAGCTATTGAGGAAGACAGTGGCGACCTATAAAATTTCAATCTAACCTGGCTCAGATTTTCTTCCTTTTGTAGCTTATTTCCAGTAGCCCAGTGGAAGAAGACAATAATACCAATCCACATTCTTTTCTACGGCACTTCTTCGTGACTAGTACCGTATTCTATTACTAATGAATTGTTGCAACTCAGCATTCAAGATGGAGAGATGGCAAATTTAGGCCAGTTTTGGACAAAATGTGTATACCTGGCTTACCACTGTCTGTAGTGCAACATTTTCCCACACTTCTAACAAACTCTTGTACGCAAAAGAACTTCATTTATATTGTCATCACTGAAGCCTTTCATCGCAGTTCATGGACTCCGAGCTGACGCCAGGTTTTGTTTAACGGGGGAAATTCTAGCTGTAAAATGCTTCAAAAACTGTTTGAAGTAACTGTTTCTTTGCTACTTGTAAACTTCAAAATTGTATGGCACACCCTTGATGATTCTGTTCAGTCGAAATAAAGTCTAGCAGTCACTGGGATAACTTGTGTTTTTGCACTTAGCTTAGGTTAAATACAACCATCAAACGCTATGGACCTATCTCAGTACTACTGGCCGTTATATTGGTCATGGATGAGTAATGGTCTCCTCCCAACAAAAAGCTAAGAGGTACTGAGGGAGGAGGGAGAAAAGAAAAACTCAGAGGGCATTAGGAACTGGACCCATCCATCATCCAATCCAGTATCGACCGATCATGAGCAAAGGCCTGGGGTTAAGGTATTTAGTCTTGATGATTAAGACGAACGGCCAGTTGTATGTTCCATAGCGGTAATACGTGATCTAATAAACCCCAGCCTCCCTTGGCAGGAGACCCGGACATGCCACAACCAGTTGGAGCGCCTTAATTTATTTGTTCAGCAGGCACCAAAACTAGAAAAAAAATAACAAACTGAGGGCATCGGGAGTAATGCACTATATCGGTACATGGCACAAAAGCCGACCCTTGCTCTCCCTGGCTGCATCTATGAACTGTCCCAATACGGCCATAGTAGGCTACACTATTGCGACAGAGTATTAAGTCAGTAAAGTGAAAAAAAAGCTAACCAAACCGATACTTAAAAAAAAAAACTCCACTTTACTTCTCTACAGATGGATCATATAATCCACCGCAACTACACAGTAAGCACCACCACCCTATACCATAACAACCATGTAAGTTATACCACAAATGCCTTCATCTACTACATTTTTTTTTAATTGGAAAATCGATATAACTTTATATATTTATTTGGAATAGCCCAGTTTAGTATGGAAGTCGGTCACTGACTGCAGGGGAGAATGAGGGTGGACCGTGAGTGGCTGAAACAATGTTTCTCGTTCTGACTGGTCGCAAGTCGAGGTGCTAATTGGCAGTGTGGTCACGTGACTGCGCGCCACCTTTATATGGCAAAATGCCAGTCAGGAGATTGTTGTCTCCCGTAACACGAATAAAAACGTCTGGAGCAAGATCAGGAAAAACTGAAGTCCTCGTAGTGAAAGAAGTAACAGAATCTCTACTCTCGTGTACGGAAACTTGTAGACTTAGAAATACTCCATGTCCATTCCTGAATTTTTCCGCACAACGTCCTGGAGCTGTCACAGCAAAGAACCACAACTCCTATTCTTTTATTTCTCCTCTAACTTAACCTCAAGCTATTAACAAATTGCTGTTACTTCCTAGGGTATCAGAACTAAGATTACATGCCATAAAAAGCAGTAAATGAGGTAATAACATACCTTTCTTCCGCTGCAGTCTCCTCGTGTTTCCCCCTGGCGTGACCAGGGAGGAATAATAGAGGGGCGGCGGCATGAGGTCACGTGACTTGAAGCCAGCGCGCTGCAGCCCCCCGCCCCCTTTTGACTCTAAACAAACGTCAGCTGAGAGTGGAGCTCTTCATTATTTTTTGTATAACCACTCAACATGCATGCTTGTTCTGCTTTTGGGTGTACGCAGAGGGATCGAGAGGACTCTGTAACATTCCGTAGGTAAAACTACTAGGTTAAATAAGGAAATGGTTTCTTAAAAATGGGATTAAAAGTGTGTCTCGTTGGGTTCTTTTCCACGCATTTTCTTTGATCATTTATGGTCTAGTGACTGGATACTGACGCTTTTTAAGACTTTGGCAACACCCAATAATCTACATTCAGTTTAGACACCGGTGCTGATACTAAATATTCCAAATTTTTTGGGGAAAGTAAAGAATACCGGCAAAGTGTTTTCACTTTGTAGCCGGTTGGCCAATAAGTAGGCTAGGCCTAGGATATACTGCTGTCTCAAACACCTATCCTAACCCACATAGCCTATCCCAAAGTAGCCTTTATAACCTAAGGAAGCTAGCCTAACCTAATCTAATCACCTAACCCAGATTAACGTAACTTAACCTAAATCACCTAGCCCAGCCTGGCCTAGCTTATCTTAACCAGGCACAAAATTAACCCATCTAACTTTACTTACCTCAAGCCAGCTTAACCCAGCTCATCCTAACCTAACCTTACCTAACCCAATTCACCTAATCTGCATTACTCTTGGCCTGAGCTATTTAACCAGCTCATCCATTTGATTTAAAAGGTATGTAATGTCTAATAATGACCAGTTTTTTCATACTGTAAGAGTTGTTATATGTCAGCCATTGGTGTAATATAGACAAAAATTCCAACAGGTAGCTACAGGTATCATAAACTAGACATACCATGTGTTCCTGTAATATTTGTTCAAAGGTATGTTATGTCTAACCACTCAATGGCCAACTTTTTCATACTGTAAGAGTTATTTTATATCAGTCATTGGTTTAATATAGACAAAATAACTAACAAGGGTTTCTGTCTTGGCTAACCTTTATCAGTGGTATCCCAGAGGTAAGAACTATACATTTTCTCAAGACATCGAGGTGACTAGTGTGTTTTTCTGTAATCTAGATCATTAACAAAGAATGCCAGTGTCTCTTTTTGTAACTTGTATAGCAAATAACATTTCAAAGAAATTTTGTGCGTTTTGAACTCTAGAAAGCAATAAAATGCCATAAATCTCCTTGAGAAACTGAGTGTTTCGAGTCAATCCCTCTCCATCGCAGATGAAAATCTAAATTATTAAATAATACTACCATTTGTGATTATTATTGGCCTACATGACTGATTCATATTTGTCTATAGTCACTACAGTATAGTGTGATGTCAAAACATGTTGTTTGCGTTTCTTATAAGGAATATTAATGATTATCTGTGGAGCAAACAAATCAAGAACTCTACATTTTCTAAGTATAGTGTGGTGCCTGGTGGGTTTTTCAGGGATCTATATCATTGACAAGGAATGTCTTTAAATATACCTTGCATATCATATAATATTTCTACAAATTTGTGTGTACAGTGAACACCAGAAAGCAATTAAATGTAATAAGCCGCCTTGCTAAACCACAATGTTTTGAGTCAATCTCCCCCACCCCCCCAGGCCACTAAGCCCCGCTCACCGGCTTCACTCGCGCGGATAGAGGAAGACCAGCCTGTTCGTTCGTTCGTTCAAAGATTTCTGCACCTATAGTGCAGGCCGGGCCATACATTAGCCCGGTCAGTGGGGTTTTGGCTGATTAAAATAATAGTAAGGGGGAAGACAGGGCCTGGGGAATGCCCAGCACATACCCTGTCTTCTGCTGGCTTTGTGGTGTGTGTGTGACCAGCTTGTGTTGTTGTTGTTGAGATATTTCCACCTGACATAGTCAGAGTGGAAGCGGGCCAAGGGTGGAAGGCCCGCCAGTGAAAGTCAGATATCAGGGGTAGATGGAGCTGTGATGAAAGTATTAATATGGAAATTGTACTGGGGCAGTTATCTTGGTGAATAATCCGGGGTTTTTCTTCTTTAAATTAGAGAGAACTGTATCGGCGAGGGCTTGAGGGTCGATGGAGGCAAAAGGGTCGAAAGTGGAGTCCTGAGGAGACTGGAGGTGCTGATCATGGGCAGAAGAGGTGGAAGGGGAAGAGGGAGAGAGTGAGAGACATGGATTGTCAGTCTCCATCTCCTCGGCAGGAAATGGCCGTGGTTTCTTCCCCCTCTTTTTCCTAGGTGAAGGAGGGGGCGATGGCGAAACACGAGCCTCCACGATGGCCTGGAGGTCTCCTGCTGCTGCACCGTCAGGAGTAGATTCGGTGGCCCCAACGACAGCAGCTGGTGGTGGTAAAGGAGGGGCGTGATCGTCCTCTTGGCGGCCAAGGGCGTGGCAGGGGTGTTGGAGGAGGAGGCAGTCGCCCTGGTTAGTGGAGCGTCGAGCTGCAGCCTTTTCCGCGGTGTTGTGCGGGGTTGGGGAGGCTGCAGCGTGATGGCGCGACGCTCCTGACGAAGGGCAGGCTATCACAGGCGAAGCTCCGTGGGATAACAAGGCGCGGCAGCCCGTTCTTCTCGAAAATCTGAGGGAGAAGAACAAGCATCGCGGCCTTGTCGTCACCACAGAACGCCTTCGCCGTCGCGGTGCACATGGTGACAATTGTTTCCACTTCACCAGTACATCGAGGGGACAAAGGGCGGTGCCCTTGAGCCGTGGGGCGCCGCCGCATAAGCAGAGCCTTGCACAGCTGCACCTCCCGGCCCAGTGACGTCTCTAGCCTTGGTACCCTTCGGTGTATGGTGAAGCTGGAATTCAACCGTCTCGCCCTCGCCTAATGAGCGCCTGAGACGTCGTGAAGTGGGAGAAGAGATCCCCAGACGTTGCACAAAAACATCAGTTCCAGTATCCTGGCGCCTGATGAATCCGTATCCCGCCTTCACACTGTACCACTTGACAACGCCTGTGATGGTCTGCGCTCTGGG
>JAGKTI010023698.1:0-14690 GCA_018397915.1 Birgus latro
GCCACCAACCCTAGATATCATCACTTTTGTTTTATCTGCATTTACCCTTAAGCCCTTGTACCCCATACCATCTCTCCACTTCTTAAATCTTTCCTCAGCCTCCCCTTCATTCTCAGCAATCAACACCAAATCATCAGCATACAACATCTCCCATGGGAGTCCATCTCTGAAGTCACGTGAGAGGGCTTCAAGCATTATTTTATTGTATTTTATGTCTAATTTTAATCTTTTACTCATGGGAAAGTTTTTAGGACAGAAGTTCGAGATGGATAGTAATGTAATATCCGGCGCGATTCTGAATATTGAGCCGATTGGGGGTACTGTGCAATAGCTGGCATTTTGCATTAACCAATATAGGGAATGGTTGAATTATGCCAAATAATTGAGTTTACAGCAGTATTATTTATAGCATGCTGCACAATGCCTGCTATATAACTCTCAATTTTCAGTCGTCACAATATCTGTGGTTATAAAAGAGATACAAGGTCAGGCAGTGGATGTTGGAGCAGCCCTAGAGAGAGAGGGCAGTGTTTGAAAACTCCCTGTACTGGTGTTTGCAGATGATACTGTGTTGTTGAGTGAAGACGAAGGGGAGCTTCGAGGTAGATGAGTTTGGGAGAGTGTGTAAGAAACTGAATCTGAAGGTGAATAATGTAGGGAAGAGTAAAGTGATGGTCTTCAAGAGAAGTGAAGTCAGTGAAAATACAGTGAGATTGGATGGGGAGGATATGGAGAATGGGAGTGCATTTAAGTACTTGGGTAGTGTGATGTGTAAGGATGGAATTTTGGAGAGTGAAGTGTTTGAAAGGGTGCAGCAGGGAAGAAAGGTTGCTGGTTCCTTGAAAGCAGTGATAAGAAACAGGGAAGTGAGCATGGAAGTGAAAAAGCTGCTACATGACAGTATTGTAATACCAACTCTAACTTACGGAAGTGAAGCTTGGACCCTGTTGGAGGGACAGAAGTCAAGAGTGAGAGCAGTGGAAATGAGTTATCTGAGAGGAGCATGTGGAGTCACATGGAGAGACAGGCTGACAAATGAGGAAGTGAAGGAGCATTGTGGTGTGGGTGTGGATGTGATAGGAAGTTTTAGGAGAAACACATTAAGGTGGTTTGGTCATGTGGAGAGGATGGAGAGTGTGAGACTGATGAGGAGAGTGTATGTGAGTGAGGTGGAGGGGGGGAGATGGAGGGGGAGGCCGAGGATGAGATGGAGGGATGGAGTGGAGAGTTATATGAGAGAGGTAGGTGTGAGCTGGGAGCAGGGCAGTGAAATGGCGGGGGACAGAGTGACACGGAGACAATTTGTTTGTGGCCACCCCGTACAAGATTGAGGCGTCTGGCAATAGATAGATAGAGAGACAACACCTGGCCCAACACATTATCTGATGCTGCTGGCCCGGCGCTATTAAAGCAATATCTGGCAAAATTATGCAATATTCGGTACCGAAACGGAACATAACCGGTGGTTCTGTGCCATATCTGGTGTTGAGGCGTATCAGTCAGCTTGTAAGTGGTAACTGACCAGCACCCAGGAAAACCCTGAAACATGACATCAGTGAGAAGACCTGCTACGCATCATCCAATTAGAATCCATCGTGGGAGTGGCTCACCTGGCGCACCAAGCACATCGCCATGCTCTCGTTCTCACCCACGGGTCTCATAGAGTAAAGACGTGTCAGTGCACTCCACTTGCCTGACCACGTGGTCATAATACCCTAGTGCTTTGACTAACTGTGTGGTGCCCCATGCTCATTGTTGTTACAGAGCTTATGGCCTGTCAATGCTCGTGTCCTAGTACTCTGTTGTGATCCTGAAATTACAACTGCACAGGGTCCAGTACAGTACTGTACTGCACAGTGTACAACTTTACCCTCCATCGATGCCAACACTTGATGAGTACATATAGTAGTATACTATGTACTGTATTACTATACTGTATCATTACTGTATTGTAATTTATGTTTAGTCTTCATGTTTTACTCATTGGAAAGCTTTTAGGATAGACATTCGAGACGGATAGTAACACAGTATCTGGCTCGACGCCAAATGTTGAGCCGATGGGAGGGTACTATGCAATATCTGGTGTTTCACTTATTCAGCCTAGGGCTTGGCTGAATTATAATGGATAACTGAGAGTTTACTGTAATGGTATATCTAATATAATGTTAAAATGACATCATGTTTCCATTGGAGGAATCCCTGTATTTGGGTTGGCAGTGGAAGAATGAAATTTTCTATGGACTAGAAGCTACCAAGTGCCAGAACCAGCTATATTTGCTTCCCAGCATTTGGTAGCTTTTAGGAAAAAAGAAATTTGAGATATGTAATAAGATTTGTAAATGTGAGAGTGTCAGGTTGGAATTTAACTCTATGAACAGTTACTCAGAAGGATCACCAACTACTGTAATTGTACTTGTGGCTTATTATTTCCTGCCTAAGAGTGGTGATTGTGTGGCCAGTTACCAAGCTTCTAGCCACATTTCTCATGTTAGTTCCTCCAAGGGTCCATGGTAGCCACTTTTCTGCTATCTGTAATGGTACATGTATATTGTAGGCAGAATGGATGTAAAATGTTTTTTGATACAGGTATTATCAACATTTATAAGTAGCAACACATTGCAAAAATTACTATTGTGTTAAGGTGTATTTCTAAAAGTTAAGTGAAAATTAAATGTAAATCCATTCATCATCTACTCTTGTTTTGCTCATGAGAAGCATAGGAACCTGGGGCTAGGCAAGTTGGTCCTGACATTTAAGATGAGAGTGACCAGCCCCACTCATCCCTGAGTGACATTATGCAAGCAATAAACCCCAACCACCCCTTGGATATAAACCTACACAGGCTCAATCTGCACTAAATGTAAAATGTTTAATAAAAAAGCATATGAATTCTTGAGTACTGAGTGGCAAAAAAGAATTGTATTAATTGAACTGTCTTACACATAATATATATTATATATTTATATATATTGGTGGTGGATGGTGGCAACCATCATCCAATCACTTTATGTAGTACTGCCTACTTCATTATGTAGTACTGTCATTCATTTTTTGTGTCTGCCCTCCTTTCTTCTTATTTCTCCCATCTTTCCTGTCACTTTTATTACACTTTCCTTTTCAGGCAGCTTTATATTGACAGACCTAATTGTTTCCCGTAAGCCAGGAAACCATTTACAGTGTTGGGTGGTAACCATATAACCAACCCATAAGTGTTCCCTACATGCTAACAAGTGGGTTGGCAGAGGGTTAGTGCCACTCCTTGCAAAACAACTAACTAAGGTCCCATCCACACCAGGGCTTATGTTGCCTGTTGTGTTGCGCGTCATGTTGCCCAGCTTGTGTTGCTGAGGCTGATGATGTCCAAAATAGTGCAGTGGGAAGTGCGCTTCAGATACCATTGAGCTGTGAGAGGAGGATGATAGATACCAACACTGCAGCAGTTCAGTTTATGAGCACTGTGGTACTGTGTTGTGCCAAAAATAAAATGAATAGGATAAAGATGTGCTGCAGGCAGTGGCTGTCTCCATGTAATTTCAGAGGGAAGCCAGGTGGTTACTGCAGGCATCGCAGTGCACACTGTCACCATGAAATGCCCCTCAGCCAGATTTGCCAGAAGCACGCGGCATAAACTCTCTACAGCCCGAAAACCCGAGTTGAACAACATGACACGCAAAAGAGTGCACAACATCAGTGCTAGTGTGGACTGGGCTTCAAATGGCCACCCCTTATGGTATTCTGGCATCTGGCAATATATACGCAGCAATCCCTCTATTATCCAGATGTCCATTACCCAGACAATCCATTACCTGGATGCTGCGATCTGGCTGTTTAAAACCAATATTTGTACATTTTTCCATTTCAGCCGGACTGAATGCATGCGTCTGGGTGGAATTACGGCCGCACAAACATTTTTGCTTGGCCGGGTGGGAATAGCCCAGTGGCATCGCCCTGTCTGGCTGGGTAGTTTGCCCAATGTCCATTAGAGACCCCCCTCGTTCTTTTTCAGTTCCCGTTCGGCGACAGTGTAGTGAACAGCTTCTCTTAGACAGGTGTTATGGCGGTGCATGTGGTGGCTTTTGTGGTTGTTCTCTACCAGCTTCAGGCCTTGCTATTCCTTGCATGCCTCTTTCTAGGGTGTGATGATGGCCACTTCACCAGGGAAAAGGAAGAAGGTAGTTCTGACTCTGGAGAAACGGGAGATCCTGGGAAAGATTGACATGGGATGGTCAAATTGTGAGTGTTGATATTAATTTTGTTCTAGCTTACTGTACTGAAGCATGATTTTATTCTATTTTACCTTGATTTTAGTCCATATTACTGTTATGTGTTGTGTGCCCACTGCATTTTTCTTGTGTAATTGGTTTTTTCATGTTTATTTCATTTCACTTCAGAGTATGGCCCTGCAGTGGTGATTGCTTGTCTGTGGTTGATAGATCTGCTTGATCATGGTAATTGCTTGGCTGTGGTTTTTAGGTCTGCTTGACCAGACAGAGTAATGTTAAGCATCAGGAACAAGTATTGTACAATGTGCTGTAGTGACCTTTTACACTGGCTTTCAAAGTTAGGTTATGTACAAAGGGGGGCCAGGGGAGAAGTCCATTATCCAGATGGAGCCATTACTCAGACGTGCCTTTGGCTCTGTTACTTCGGATAATCAAAAGATTACTGTATACACAAGTACATATACATATATATATATATATATATATACAATTAATGCAGATAAATTACATAATAATGCGTGATATGCACAACGAAAGGAAACACGACATACATGAGTCATGTCATGTCTCCATGGTTGTTCAATCTTTATATGGATGGGGTTATAAAATGGGATACAAGGTAGGGCAGTTGATGTTGGGGCAGCCCTAGTGAGGGAGGGCAGTGTTTGGAAACTCCCTGTACTGTTGTTTGTAGATGATACTGTGTTGTTAAGTAAAGACGTAGGGGAGTTGCAGAGCTTGATAGATGAGTTTGGGGTAGGGAAGAGTAAAGTGATGGTCTTTGAGAGAGGTGAAGTCAGTGAATGTACAGTGAGATTGGATGGGGAGGATATGCAGAATGTGAGTGCATTTAAGTACTTGGGTAGTGTGATGAGTAAGGATGGAAGTTTAGGGTGAAGTGCTGAGAAATGGTGCAGCAAGGAAAAGGTTGCTGGTTCCTTGAAAGCAGTGAGAATAAACAGGGAAGTGAGGGTTCTGGTACTTTCATTAGGAACTCACAGACTATGAGGTCAGCTCACTGAAGTGAATACACGAATGCTATCTATCTGTCGCCAGACGCCTCAATCCCGTAAGGGGCAGTCACAAACAAATTGCCTCCATGTTGCTCTGTCCCTCGTCACTTCACTGCCCTGCTCCCAGCTCACACACCCCTCTCTCATATACCTCTCCACTCCATCTCATCCTCGTCCTCCCCCTCCCTCTTCCCCCCTCCACCTCTCCCTCATACACTCTCCTCATCAGTCTCTCACTCTCCATCCTCTCTATATGGCCAAACCACCTCACTGTATTTCACCTAATGCTTCCTATCACATCCACATCCACACCACAATGCTTCTTCACTTCCTCATTTGTCATTCTGTCTCTCCATGTGACTCTACATGCTCTTCTGAAATAACTCATTTCCACTGCTCTCACTCTTGACTTCTGTCCCTCCAACAAGGTCCAAGCGTCACTTCCATACGTTAGAGTGGGTATCACATTTCTGTCATTTAGTAACTTTTTCACTTCCATGCTTACTTCCCTGTTTCTTATCACTGCTTTCAAGGAACCAGCAGCCTTTCTTCCTTGTTGTATCCTTTCAAGCACTTCATCCTCTAAACTTCCATCCTTATCCATCACACTACCCAGGTACTTAAACACACTCACATTTTCCATATCCTCCCCATCCAATCTCACTGTACATTCACTGACTTCATTTCTCTCAGAGACCATAACTTTACTCTTCCCTACATTCACCTTTTGATTCCGTTTCTCACACACACTCCCAAACTCATCCACCAAGTCTTGTAGCTCCCCTTCGTCTTCACTTAACAACACAGTATTATCTGCAAACAGCAGTACAGGGAGTTCTAAACACTGCCCTCTCTCATTAGGTCTGCTCCCAACATCCACTGCCCTGTCTTGCATCTCTTTCATAACCCCATCTATATCCATGGAGACATGACACATCCGTTTTAATCCAACCATCATATAGAAAAATTCACTCAGTTCACTATCTACACACAGTGCAGCCTTAGCACCAACATACATACAGTACTCTTCACGGCATTCAGTCACTTCCCATCTACTCCATATATTCTTAATACACTACTTTCCACGATCCTTGTCTATCCACCCTGTCATATGCTTTCTCCAAATCCATGAAGGCTGCCTACAACTTCTTTCCCTATTGCAGAAATTTTTCCACTAAAGAGCTAAGAATGAATATCTGATCCACACAACCTCTTCCCTTCCCAAAACCTCTCTGTTCTTCTCCAACTAATTCCTCTGTTATATCCCTGACTTTGTCAGCAACTAATAGTAAAAATAATAATCTGGTCTTTTGTTTCTCGAAAGCGCCAGTTATTCCTTTGGGAATTCACTAGTGATTGACACACATACCTACCATATCCTACCATATACTTTTCCAGAAGAGAAATACCCCTGTGATTATCACACACTTCTTTTTCCCCTTTTCCTTTGTACAGGGGAATAATTATGCCTGACTTCCAGTCCTCCGGGACTCTTCCTTCCACCCAGGCCAATCTGCACATCTTCCACATCCATTCTTCTGCTGTCTCTCCCCCATGCTTCAGCATTTCACCACACACTCAATCAATTCCTGGGGCTTACCCCATTGTGATTTTCTTCATTGCTTCCACAACTTCCATCCTACTGATTTCTTCCTTTCTTCTCACATCCCTCTGTCTCCCAGCCATTCCCCAGCCACTTAAACTCGTATTACTTTCATTCTTTATATTCAACAATTCCTTAAAGTGTTCTCCCCATCACTTTTTCTCCCGTTTCCACTAGTAATCTACCATATTTATCTTTCACTCCTTGACTAACTTCTTTGACACCCTATCTAACTCTCTTTACCTCTTTCCAGAATGTTTTCTTATATTCCTTCGACTTTGCACTCAAATTCTTTTCAAATTCCTCATCCTCTCTTACTAATCTTTTCACCTCTCTCGTCCTCTCTACATACAACTCTCTTTTCCGTCTCTCAACTTCTTACACGCCCAAATCTATTTCTCATCCACTCACTATATGCTTTCTTCTTTTGTGCCACAGCCTCTCTCACCTCTTTATTCCATCATGCTGTTCCCTGCACGCCCTTTTGTCATCTCTTCACCCCGCACACCACCTCACATGCTGCACAAATTTCTTTTGTGAATATCTAGCACTCATATTCCACGTTCCCCATCTGCTCCAGTCCATATTTACCCAGTTGCTCCTCCACTTTTCTCTTATATTCTACCATTTTTCCATTCTCTTGTAATCTTTCCACCCTCCTTGTATGAACTACTTCCTCCTGTTCTCCGCTTCTTCTATTTCTCCTTTTCACTTGGACCTTGATTCTCACCACCACCAAGTTGTGGTCAGAAAGTCCACTCCCCTAACCTCTATATGTTCTTGGATCCATTACACACCTTCTCATCCTATCATCCCCACACACATAATCATTCACTGCCTTCTGTTCATTCAGTTCACACCCACCCTTCACATTACTCGCCACATATACCTATGGATCATTTTGTGTCTGAAGAGGATATTGGCTATCACCAACCCCCTCCCGGCACAAAGTGTCCACTAAAGCACTGGCATTCTCATCCATCTCTGCAGGCACACCCCATTCACCAACTACTTAATTCACCTTTATATTCCCTACTTTTCCATTCATATCTCCAATCAAAAACACTTTACCATTCCTTTCAAACTTTTCCATGCACACTTCCACATTTGTTCAGAACTCCTCTCTCACTCTGCATGCAAGATCTTGTGTTGGTGCATACACGCACACAGTCGCCCACATATGTAGTCCAACTTTCAATCTTACCCACACAGTCCTTGAGCCAACTGATCCGTACCCTCTTATATTCTCCTTCCATCTGTTACTCACAACAATACACACTCCTTCTTTTGCCCTCTCGTTCTCACCTACTCACGCGAATATACCCCATCCATACTCTCATTCTCTAACACTTTCACCTCTCCATTTAGTTTCACTTAATTCACATACATCCACTTTTGCATCCTCAGGCACTTGGAGAATCTCTATCTCTCTTTCACCTCATCATTTGCACCTCTTACATTCCATGTCGCAATTTGAATATGCCCTTTGTTCGGTCCGTAGTCGTCAACTCTTGGTCAATCCTGGTCCAAGGCTTCTTGTTCGTATTTTTAGTTAGTTGTTTTCCGAGGAGGGACATTAACCTTCCACCAACCCAGTTGTTGTCACGTAGGGAACACGTGTTGGTTGGTTTTAAGGTTACCACCCAGCGTTGTAAATGATTTCCTGGTTAAAGGAGATCATTTGGCTTGCCACTCAATGTAGAGCTACCCTAAAAACAGAGAACTACAACACTAAGCGGGTGGTAAATAATGGGTGTAAAAGTCGCGTGCTAAGCTAGTATTGCAGCGTGCAGAGTTAGCTGGCAACCCACCTGGCGAGCGGTAAGCCTGGCCACAGCCTATCTCTTCTGTTTGGAATACACATTACGTGCTCTCTCTCTCTCTCTCTCTCTCTCTCTCTCTCTCTGTCAAAGCATAGTTTTCATGTTCCTGCCAGAAATGCAATTTCTGACAATTATTTTTCCAAAAGTATGCTGATTACCAAAAAAAAAAAAAAAAAAGTATATAAAAAAAATCCGTGGGTAGTTGTGCATTGCAGTTTCCTAGCCATCGATATATGTTTTATGGAAATCTGTAACAGTGACCAAAATTGTCATTTCGCAGCACCTCGGGGGATGTTTGTATGACCCCCTCGCCACAGCCCACGTGTTAGCCCATGGTGTCCGGCACATATTTCCGCCGACCCAACTCCCAGCCGGGCATTTTAGAGAGATATCACCTTTTAAACCATAATATCTCAGCTAATACTTAACCAGAGATATCACCTTTTAAACCATAATATCTCGGCTAATACTTAACCAGAAATTAAAAAAAAAAACTAAGTGTCATAATACTCATCAATCCTTCTAGTTCAAGCTGATGGCCTCAGGTTGTCTGTAAAATGCGTGTAGTCAGAGAGAGAGAGAGAGAGAGAGAGGAGAACGGGGGCAACTTTTGGTGTTTTTTTTTTTTTTTTGCCCTTGTCCGTATGCGTGGCTGAGGTGCGGGGGCATAACTAAAGCATATACTAGCCCTCCACGATAATAACACTTCCAGAAGACCACAATCAACCACAAACCATTTCCGTGTAGGTTTTTCAGAAGTGTGGTGTGAGTGCGGTTACTATAGCAACAACCTTGAGGCAGGCTGGCTCAGCTCACCAACAGCCACATATGCCTTCTCACCTCACGTGACACCGCACCACCATGTCTCCACCAGCGCTTTACACCCCCCCCCCCCCAACACACACACACACACACTGAACCAAACAAGAGTAGCAGGTACTATTGAGACAGGCTTGTTCTGAGGGAACTGCAACTTGTACAGGAAAAGCAATACCAGTGTTGCAACGAACAGCATTTTTGTTATGTCCAGACGTTTCGACATATTCATCTATGTCATCTTCAGTGGATCTAAGAAGATAAAAATGATCTGTAAGCTAATCAAAAGCCTAAAGGAACTATTTGAGCATGGGCTCATCGTACTTATATAAAAGAGGGGGGGGGAAACTAGTGTTAAATTACAGGGGGGACTTAGCTGCACAATATATTCAGAGGGACAGCAGACAGACAATTGTTTAGGGAGCAGTACTGAAACCATTGTTATCAAAGAAATTCCTCAAAAATGTAACCTCCCTATGGAATAGGCAGTAGGTAGAAGTTAGGTTATAGGCTCTGTTCAAAAGTGTTCTAATTGCATTCATCTTAAAAGTAAATGGACAATAACTAAAAATGCTAGTACCCAAACCCGAGAAAGTAGGCTTGCGATACAGACATAACCAGAGTGCTGTTTAACATCTGTATTAATAAATCAAGAAATGGGAGTTTACCGTTAACTTCAGATTCCATAGTTGATTTTATGTTCTGATGTTGTTTATTTAGGTAGATCAGGATCAATGGAGCATGGCTTTCATCTTGAAATATAAGTTGGGAGTCATCCATATATCTACGATAAAGGATGGGTTTAAAGTATACAGGACAACTATCCAGCCATTTCTTCTTCCAAAAACAGAGAAAAACATTAGCCATAGTGGGACCCAGAGGCGAGCCCATAGCCACACCATCTATCTGATTATACACCTTGTTATTAAACAAAAAATGGCAGTCCTTAACACAAACAGAAATCAGGTTCTTAAGAGTTTTTTACTCATACCCATGACTTTGTCCATATCATTAAAAATTGAATTTACACATAAATCGTTTTATTCAAGGGAACATTAGTAAACAATGAAGTTACATCAAAACTACACATGTAGGAGGAGGTTGGTAGTCTGAATCCAGAGAGAAATTCGAAGAGCTCATATGAATTTTTAACCGTATAATCGTTGGTTGTTAAATCTGAAAGGATGGGAACTAAAAACTTTGCAAATTTAAAGGAGGCAGTGTTAAATGCAGCCATGATTGGTCTAAGAGGTATGGATTGTTTGTGAACTTTAGGTAATCCATACAGTATAGCTGGTGATGAGCCACTAGGTTTCAAAGATTGGGAAGTTTCCTTAGAAACAGTTGCTGTTATAACCATAGATTTTAATAACCTGTTGACTTTATCCTCAGTTTTCATGTTCAGTTTTATTAAATCGGCATGAATGAACTTAGTGGAATCTTTCAAAATATCCTGCATTTTCGCTGTATAATAAACTTTATTGAGAATCACAACTCTTCTTCCTTTATCTGGACGACAGACAACCAACTCCTCATTTTTACCCGAGTCTTTCAAAATGCTATTTTTTTTTTTTTTTTTTGTGAAAATAGGTGAACAGACTTTAGAACTTTTAAACCCATAGTATTCTTTACACGCTGTATTACGAACACACTGAATGACTGAATTGAACCTATAGCTTTCAGTGAACTAATATTAAGTACATGTTTGTATCTTACCCTCAAAAGCAGTGAAGTACTTATAAAAGTTAGGCTGAAACACAGGTAGGTTAAATTCTAAACCGAAAGATAACAAGGACTCACGACTGGATAATTCTACGTTGGAGTAATTGAATATAACTTTTTGGGGATCACATGATTTTAGCTCAGATTTAGCCCCAAGACGAAGTAATTTCTTTTCATGAACCTTATCAATATTTTTACGTACTATATTCACTTTTAACAAAATACTTTAAACAGTAGAAGTCCAAACGTGACACCATGGAACTTAAGGATTTACACGACTGACCAAGTGAAATAAGAACTAAAGAAAAAAAAAATTAGGAACCTTAAAGTTTCACTTGGAAGTCGTGTAAATCCTTAAGTTCCTGTGTGTGTGTGCGGGCGCACACACACACACACACACACACACACACACACACACACACACACACATACATACATACATACATACATACACACACACACGCACACACACACACACTCACACAGTATATTGCCAAGGTTTGGAGGGCAGGGTAATGAAGCCAGCCAAAATATTTTTCCTTGTAGCGGGAGGGATGGGGAGATGTGAGAGAAGAGGAGGAAGGATGAAGGGGAAGGGGGGGGGGGAGAGGGGAAGAGAGAGAGATTCAGAGGAATACAAAGGAAGACAGACAGTAACATGCCTGTTGGTATGTTCGTGGTTGAGTGGTGGTTGAGTGTTACATAGGGGAGGATGACTAAAGGTTCCACCCACTCACCAAGGCCTCCTTCAGAAGCCGGCATGAGCAGTGAGAAGGATGACCATGTAGCATAGATTTTTTTTTAATAATTATTTAGGAAGGGGTGAGTGAAATACGTTTCACAGTATCGTAATGGGGAAAGGAAAAGTAAATGTAAGTGCCTAACGATGTTGCGTTGTTGTATCCTCCATGATCTACAGGATGTATGAGAAAAAACGTAAAATGATTTTATTATATAGGCTAGAACGCTTTAGCTGTAAACTATTCATTAGATAATTAACCAGAGGGCTTTTAAATGTTACATCGTCATCGTCATCCGAACCATCTTTGCCACCCTAGGGCAGGGTGTGAAGTAGCAACGTCCAGACAGTCCAAATTTGCCCAATCCAATGGACCACGCTTGCATTCACTCACCACTCAAGCCCCCGGAATCCTGGCTTTATCTGATACATTCGCCACGTACTGTAGCTTCATATAAACGTATCAGAGTCAGTCCGGACGTTGTCACGTTAAAAAGTGATGCCAAATCCCTGATCGTGCACTTCTTCTCACAATATTCATCCAGCCAGCTCGATCTTTTGTCAGTCCCCTAGCCTCACCGACTTCCAAACCTCTCCTCCTCATACACTCATCCACCATATTCCTCCACCTTCTCCTTGGCCTACCTCGCCTCCTCCCTCCTTCAGATTTGTTCACATATACCTTTTTCATCACTCTGCTGTTATCCATTCTCTCTACGTGGCCATACCATCTCAGTACACTCTCTTCGATTTTGGTGTCCACAGACTTCCTCACTCCACACCTTTCACGAATCACATTATATCGTATCCTATCCATTCTCTGTACTCCACATACATTCCTTAGCAGTCCCATCTCCACTGCTCTCGCTCTTGACTTCATTTTCATGCCACACCATAGTTTCACATCCACTAACACTCCTTCATGTAAGCCTCGTGCAGCTGCAACACTCAAGCCTCTGTTTCTTATCAGGGCCTTCATTGCACCAACTACTTTTCTTCATTGTGTCACTCTACTTTCCACTTCTTTTTTACATTTTCCTCTCTTTGCTATCACTGTACCCAGGTGTTTGAACTCTTTCACCAGTTCCAGTCTCTCTCCATTGTAACATCACACTGGGAGTCACCTTCTCTCTAAAAATAATACCATTTTATCATTTTCTACATTTACTTTCAAGGCACGACGCTGTCAGACATAATAAAAATTCTGCACTAGTTTACCAAGTTCTTATCCGGTATTTGCAGTAGTACTGCATCATCAGCATACAACAAATTTGAGATATTCCATCCATCACCATTATTTACCAACACCATCCCCCTTTTCATTACTCGAGTTTTTACTTCTCTCATCACTCCATCCATATATACAGTATATTGAACAACCATGGGGACATCTCACAATCTTGTCGCACATCCACACCGATCGTGAACCATTCACTTAGATGCCAGTTTACCCCTTACACATGCCTCACTACCACAGTAAACACTGTTGACGGCACCTAGTACCTTACCGTACTTGCGCAAAACCTTCCACAATCCTTCTGTCTACTTTGTCGTATGCTTTTCCCAGGTCCATGAATGCCATAAACATCTTATAGTTCTTCTCACAAGCCTTTTCCACCATCTGTCTCTACAGATATTTGATCCACACATCCTCTGCCACTCCTAAAGGCCCTCTGTTCATCACGCGCCAGGACTTTTGTCGTCTTCTACTTTATAATAACCATATACCTTCCCTACCACACTCAGCAAACTTACGTCACGACATTTCTTGCATTCACTTTGCTCACCTTTATTCTTGTACACGGGTACAATCACAGCCTTTTTCCACTATGTTGGCACAGTTTCACTCATCCATGCCTTCTTACGTATCTCCAACGAGCACTTCATTCCGCTCTCTCCATTACACTTAATCTACACTTTAAATGATACGCCTGATCAAAAACTGTCTCAATACAAAGTAATTTATTCCATAGATTGATAGTGAAGTTAAAATGTTCTGCTTCTTGTAAATGGAAACGTTTGCCTATGATATCATAGCCAGTTAGCAACTACCCTTCTTATCATGTCTCTTAAAAATATTTCTTACCTGAATTAGATTCCCTACGAAATCTGTGCATTGTTTACAGGTTCATTTCTGAGTGCCCCTCGTATGGCTTATTTCTGTATTTTGGTATCATATTTTCACTACTGTTGTCCTTTCCCCTTTCATTTTCGTAATATGGTGACCAGAATTGAACGTCATTTCCTCTCTCTCTCTCTCTCTCTCTCTCTCTCTCTCTCTCTCTCTCTCTCCTGTTCTCATTTACTATGTTGGTTGCTACTTACTGTACAAGGAACAATAAATGAATTGGGGTGTGGCATTTTAATGCTACCATACCTCCATATCCTTAGCCTTTATAACTGTAGGAATAAGATTACGACGACGACGGTGATGATGATGATAGTGATGTTTTTATATTTATTTATGTATCGCTTTTTTCACCTTCTCCATCTTCTCCAAACCATATCTGTATAGTCACTTCTCCACTTCTCCGTTTTCCTCCACATTTTTTCCTCCTACTTGTGCAGCTTTTCTACTATCTTTGCAGTGACTGCTTTCTCCTATCCTCCTCTGCCTATGTTCACCCATCACGTTTATATCTTTAACTGCTACATAAGAATCAAACTGGTCACTTCCCACATCCCACTCTCCTGTACACTTAAGTATTAAAAGCATATTTCAGTATACTATCTATTCATCTGTCTATAAAT
>JAGKTI010023699.1:0-14689 GCA_018397915.1 Birgus latro
TTTCTAATGAGGTATGTCCGGTTGTGATGCGATTTGTAGTTTTCGAGAAAATAGCCAAAAACTAAAAGCCATTTTTGTAAAAAATATTGATTTTTTGTTCAGGGAGGTATACTGCAGAAGTTTTCTCGCACACCTTATGTTTTTATTACATAATCTTATGTAGAATTTCATAAGCTTTCTCCTGATACCTTTTTGTTTTGATACGCTTCATAGTTTCCGAGTAAATCGCAAAAAACTACAGGGTACTCGCGGCCGCGGTGCACTTTCGTCATGCGCGCACAATAACCGCCTACGTAACCACAACTTTTCATTAGAGAAATTACATGGTTATGTCCTGTACATATGTAGAATTCACTGATCTTTATCATGGTTCTTACAGGAAATCGATATGTTCAATAATTTTGGAGTAAATGGACGACAAAGATAGAACACTCTTCCTCGCCCGCAATAAAAACGCTCAGTTTCCCTGCCTCACGAATACTTACATGTTTTCGCTCGTTACGTTTTATTATTATTATTTTTCACTCAAATTATACACGAGAAATATCATAAGCTCTTTGATAGTGCTCTCAGTAACTCGACATTTCCACTAGTCTTTTTGCTAAAGCTGAACTTTCTTCCATCTCATATGTGTATATGTAAAAAACAATACTTATTTGTGGAAAAAAATATAGAAATGTTGAAACAGGTCAATGTACAAATCAACAAAATATGGATAACTCACTTGCTCCAGAGGTGTTGAGCTGCTGGCAGGAACTTGAAGGAATTGAAGATGAGTTAGGTAGTGTGTGAGTTTTGTGTGTTCATGGGTGCGTGAGTGTGTGTGTGTATGCGTGTGTGTATGTGTGTGTGTGGCGTATTCTCTGTTCCTTGCACCACGTTTGCCTAACACATACGATGCACACAATAGATTTCTCCACGAACATTCGCTGCACGACATACGAATATAATGTCATATATGTGTCGCTGTGTGGAGTATTTTCTTGTCTCTGATCATTACCTAACTTTCCGCTGTCAGTCAGTGCACGCAATATTTGTCAGTGAACACTCGCTGCACTATTTTATACGTATATTTCACACTGAACCATATGCAATATAACACACTATCACATGATTCCATCCCAGCCTCTTCTGTTATTCCCTTCCCTACTGTATGGTGTAAAAGACCGCCTGTTCCCTTAGCAACTAATCCATATGTCTGTTATCTCTTTGGCATAACATAATGCCTGCTATGGTAGGTCAGTTATTTCACTAATCCAGGCACTATATGTTTCACAGATGTAAGTAATGGCTGCACTATAAGAGTAAAATACATCATTTTACGGGTAGGGTGAGTGGAAACCCCGCTATAACAAACCAGACTCTGCCTCTAGGCATAACAGCTGATAACGGTCCCCAATGCTTTACAAACAATATATCTACGTTCAATAGACACAATCACTTCACAGTATAGTAAAAAAAAACACTGTACAGTCACAATATTTCAATAATGGCTTCAGAATCGGGTGGGAAGGGGAAAATGGCAGATTTAAAGGGACAACAACACAACACAGCACGACCCTGCTGTCTGGCTGCTAGTGGAGCACTGAGATTCTATCGCTACGTACAGGCACATAGGAGTCATTGCAGTGTTGCCAAAGTCTTACCTCGGGAGAGACACGTGGCTGCTAGAATGCTACAAAATTTGACGTAAATCGACCAAAAACTTATTATTTTTTTTTTTTTTGCGTTTTCATGCGATTTGCAGTCCCATGCTTTTGCACACCACACCACATGTAACGCAAATCGCGGTACCGTGTGCGAAAGGGCTAGTATGCGACTCTGGTTCAACCACAGCATGCTTTGTATCCGCCAAAGTGGTCAGTGTCTTGGTGAACGCTTCCCAAGGTTTTTACAACTATGGCGGGAGGCGAACCTGTGCACACCAGCATGCGAGATGCACACTCTGCCACTGTACCACAGAGGCTCCATATATGTGGCTCTGTGGTCCAGTGGCAGAGTGTGCATCTCGCACACTGGTGGGCGTGGGTTCGCCTCCCACCGAAGTTGTAAAAATTTTTGGGAAGACACACCGAGTGAGAGAGACGTATACTCGTACAATTTGTGCTTACTAATAACAGCTGACTTAGCATAAGTAGGAAATGACTCACGCTTCCCTGCCGTTTGAAGTGGAAGGGGAGGGTACCAATTAGCACGTTAGTGAAAGGTATTGACAGTGTGTGTGTGATATTGATAATCTCAAGTTATTTTGAGCAGTGTATTGTGTTAGGAATGCTTCACGTCCAAAGCATGGGCTAGTGGGCTTATTCTTATATTGGTAACATTCACAAATAGCCGATACATATGTTACCGGATTGTTTATATCCTGGTATGTAAAAAGTTTTTTTTTTTTTAATGCAAGGAAGAAGGAACCAAAGGCCATGAGCCCGCATACTGTTCCTTCCAAGAAAAAGTAAAAACAATACCAAAGAGAGCCAAATTCAAGATCCATTCATTTCGAGATGCCTGGACACACTGCTTGGAAATCATTGAATAGTGTTTCTAGTGATAATAGCTGGCAGTGGTATTCAGATTAGGGGATGTCGGGAAGTGTAAAGTGGAGACTTAGTTACCCAACTTCAGAAGTCTCCACAAGTCCTACGGTAGTCGACGAGTGCTAAGAAAACATCCCAGGAAAAAGCTGAAGGTATGTGCTATAAGCATATTTAATTATAATATTCTGGGACTAATAACTGATTTTTGGCAAATATTTTTTAAAAGTCAGTTGGAGAGCGAACATCCCCGCGGGAATGACACGGCGTGCCTCCGACAACCCCGCGGTGTAGGGGTTAAACAATTAAGTAGGGGAGATTTTTTTTTATATTGATTGTAATGGTCCAGAGGTAACAAAAAAAAAAAAATCAATACAGTACATCACTGGATTCAAGAGGTTAAGTTTAAGCTGCATATAACAGTTTGTTCATGATTACTTCTTTTGCATGTACTGCTACCAAACGCTTCACAACCAGTGTTGACGTTTTAAGGGGAGGAGGCTGGAGTCAGACATGAATTTTCATTAAGGAAAGAGATTTTGAGATAATGGCATTTTGGAAACCTGAACCTATGATGGCTGCCAGACACGAGGCTTTTACGTGTTTTAGCCCATTTAAATGCCCACGCGGGTGTTTAAATGTCACGTGGTACGAGAAGTGTTGCCATACATTCAGTGATAAACATTTTAAAAATTTTCTGTTGTTAATTTTCTATTTACTTTAGCGTAAAATCCATTTATGACAATGTAGTACAATATGTTGTGCAGCTACAGGCACGGCGGCATCGTCGTTGTGATAAAGAATCACGCAAGCTACTGCTCCTCCACTGGACCACCCCCACCCAGTGGGTGTAGGTGGTCCAGTGGAGGAGCGGTGACTTGGGTGACACGTGATTCGTGAATGAGATCCAAAATGGGAGGGGTTTCACGATTTCAAGCTCGAAGAGGTGCATATATGTCAACAAGGGTCAAAAAGTACCACGAAAATAAAGCGAAAGCTGGTGGTAGTACACAGCCACAGCCTGTAGCTTCCACCTTCACACAGCGTTTGCCTGGGCATCAACCTGTACCTTCCACCTCCACACAGGGTTTGCCTGGGCCTGAAGTTAGGCGTGCCAGTTCTGCTGGTGTAAGAAAAGCATTGGTAGAACATAGAACACCAGCTAAACAAAACTGTTTCATTTCAAAATGATATAATAAGGAATCTCTTGATGCCATTGTGCAGTTGGTAAAATGTAGTGTGTGTTCTGGGGAATGCAAGCTGGTGCGGGATACAGTGCACCCTGACACTGAGTACGAAGTAGTCTGTAGTGTATGTGATCATGTTACGATAAGTTGTCCCCCCCTCATAAAAAAAAAAAAAAAAGAAGAAGAAGCACACCATACTACAAACTGCAGGGCAAAATACCATCTCTGCCACTTACTGTTGCATGCATCAAGACCTAGGTTATCCTGGTATGAAAGCTTTGTCAAGCAGCCTAGGTTTGGCAACAGTATCTGCCCATGATTTTTCTAGGCATGAAAAAGGTGACTAAAATTGCCAAGTCAAAGTATGATGAGAAAAAGTGATTAAAATTGCCAAGTCAAAGTATGATGAGTATAATAAACATTATTGATGTTATATTTGATTATTATGAACAATAACTCTGCTTTTTACCACATAAGAATGGGATTTTGTCAATTGGGGCAGTATTTGATGGTGTACATGGATGACAAAAATAGGCATACTGAGGAAACTCTGGTCAAAGAAAAAAAAAAGAAAAAAAGTGCCTGCTAAGTGACCTCGAAGGTGGTGTAGAAGCATTTAGATAAAAGTACTTGGCCATTTTATTTACGGATCGATTTTTGCGATCTTTTTATATGAGTTTGGGCAGATCATCAGCTTCATTTTGTATTCACATGAGATTTCTGTAGATCTTATGTCTTACAAGGAAATCGCAAACAAAATCTTTTTCGGTCGTTTTCTCAAAACTTGCTTTTTAACTGGATAGAGGCTAATGTCTTTCTTGTTTCCCTACCAGTTTCAGTTTTTCAAAGCTTATTGTGGTTGGCATGAAAAATAAATCAAAATGTATTTTTGTTTTAAGAACAACCAATAAATTTTTATTTAATACAGGTGTATTTTGAAGGAATTTTACATTTATGGGGGGAACTTATTTAAAAAATCTTTTAAGTTTATAGTTGGATTTTCACAACACTATTTTTTTTTAATCAAGCCTATGACGTTTAAAATGACACCTTAAGATGAAAGAAAGGATGAAAACTGATGGAGTAATTGAATTTTTCATTGTCGAAAAACGTCAAAATTTTGATACCTCAATGAAGAAGACATAAAAATGCTTGAGTCTGTATTTTGAAACACCTTCATAACATTCCTAGAGTTCTGTAAAATTTTCAAAATGTTTGAAGCATTCCTTCTATAAGTCGACTCCGGCCTCGTCCCATTAAAATGCTATGTTGCTATAGAGATTTGCTAACTGAGTAGCAGCTTTGGATAATTTTTCTTCTTTTCCAGAAAGACCTAAAGTCTTTGAACACCAAATGTTTCCTGTATGCATGTTTTCACACACCTTACGGTTGTGGACATAATTACTGAATCACTTCACAGCGATAAACAACATGGCAGTAAGTGATGGCTTCGAAACCCAGTGATGCCGTCTTCAAAGCCAAACATGCTATCCAGAATAATATGTAATAATTTCGTAATTTTTCGATAAAAAAGTGGAACGACCTTATTGACCAAGTCAGTGCACACTAATATCATAGAACAACTAAACCTGCACCTCATGCACAATATTATTCAGCCATAGAAAATGTTTTTGACACCTTTACTCAAAGGCAATGGTAGGTGTTACATGAACAATCTTTTGTGTGATATCAGTATGAAGCGACAAAGATTATGAAACAAAACGATAACACTCTGTTGTCTGGAAAGGAATGATAAATATGGAATGCTGGACACAGTGTTGGGGCAGTTGCTTGTCGACGTACTTTTTCTCATGGCTGTACACAAAGCCTGAGCATCCCTTTGATGCCTACTATAGTTCCTGCAAAAACACTTCCCCTCACACCAGCTGAACACGACTCACACAAGCAGCAAACATACAAAGAAGACGGACCATGTACCTTTACCATGTCACAATCTTCCCCTTGAGTACAACACACAAAAACTAAATCTACATCCAGATCCCCTGCTGTACTGCGGGATGAACAGGATGCAGGGAAAAGACTACCCAAAAGTTTGACAGGCCCCGGAATCGAACTAGGCTTATTCCAGTTGTGGTCTGGAAATGCTAACTTCCTCACCAAAGATCTCTCTTAAGTTGATTCAGATTCGCTGACTTATGACCAAATCCCTCTAGCAACACGTGTTTTGTTTTGCAGAAATAACAAGAGGCATGGGAAGATTCTCCAGTGTACCAGTCCTTCCTACAGTAACATGTCATGTTTACCAGTGAGATGATCATAAGTTTGTATGTGCATTCGGTCCTGTGTAACCTGGTCTGTTGGTATCAAGAAAAAAATTATACAGAACGTTATTGGCAACAGAGTAACGTTATTGTGCAGCGTCACGTCAACCTTGCTGTTATCAGTGCGGCTGTGGGATTTACTCGTATGAACGAGGAGCAAAAGTGGCCATACCACTAAAAGGCTTTCGAACCATTCCCTCCTGTTACTCAGATTTTGATTTACAGGGTGAACAGAAGACACGGGAAATTTTCAACATTCTTTCTCTTTTTTTCCTACAAAGGCAAATTTAATTCATAATTCTCCTTTTGTAACTAATGTGCTTTTGCACAAAAATAACTCGAAAATATATATTTTTTTTTTTACCCCTTACCGCACAAAAAATATGAGTTACAAAGGTGAATCTGCCATAAAAATATTATCCATTCCTTTATTGCCCCATCGGGAACGTGGGGACGCGGGGCTAATCTACTTTGTCCTGACGTATTTGGTGAGCAACCAATCGCCCTTGCTTGAGGGGTATTAAATGGGCATTAAGCCCTATTTATCCCTCGATTGTAAAGCCTTAAGCGACTCATCCAGTCTGAACACTTAACTTACAAGATCACCAGGCGTCCATTTGATCGTAAATATGCCTGAATCCAAGCCACACGCCACTGGATCTGAAACTAAGCATAATCGCCGTGATAATCTGGCTGACCATGTGGCACAGGAGAGCTGTATTGACTATTTTTGTCGGTCAACATCACTCTGGTAGCCTCGTCTCTGGATTTATTGATCACATTTTATCGTCACCTCTGGCAACTGCATTCCTCGTCATGACGTCCGTACAATATTCACGGCCGTATCAATAACACTGAGTGAAATGATGTAAGCCTGATTTCTGTTAAAACGTTGAGATAAATGCTAGCCCCGAATATCTGAAGGTCATTCGTGGAACAACTGTAATTGTTTGATGTGATGAGGCTGCATCCTACGACTACCTTACCGAATGTAGCCAGCAACGATAGAGAAAAGACGGATACGTTCTATAATCACCACATGGTACACAAAAATGTGACTTACCCACATTTGTGTGTGTGTGTGTGTGTGTGTAAGATCTATCCGTCAGCCTTCCGGTTCATGACACCCCCAATTGAGACAATGGCACTTACCATGTAAATTCATTTGGGCGGGAGATCTTTTCTAAACTGTATGAAATCATCTGGAGGCAGAAAAAAAAAAAAAGTGTTCGAATATCATCGCCCACTTCATGCTGAGTATCAGATGCAGGACGGCCGTACTGTGACAAGTAAAGAAGGCGCTGATTTGAGGTACTCCATCTGATAGTGTGTCTTATCTGAATATGATAGACAGCTTGACTAGGATACTATAAAGCACAATCAAGAGAGGAAGGAGAATTTTACAAAAGAGACGAAATTTTAGTAGTCACAAGACTAAAACCATTTCAGTAAACCTCTTCCGCGTTATAAAAAATAATTAGATACTACTTGATGCATTTCAAAATCCACGATTTGGTCCAAAGAAACACATTCAAACAGTCCAGCAATTAATAATAATAACAGTAGGAAACAGAACAAAACAACTTCCAGAATTTTTCATGATGTTTTACTGCAAAAATAAACTCGTATATAAAATACGTAGAAATGACTAGTAACACATATAGCAACGGGGGAGGGAGGTATGTGGCACCGTAGTAATGGAGGAGGGGGAAAGGATACAAGGGTCAGAAAGTGAGTGAAGGGAGGATATACGACGAAAGAGGGAGAGGAAAGCATGGATATAACATGAGGGTGACGAGGATGAAGGACTAAGAAGGGGCAAGAGGAATGTGAAGAAGGGAGGGGAGACGAAGGTGAGGGAGAGAGGGGATGGAGAGTGATGGAGGTGAGGGTGAAGGGGGAAGAAGGGAGAGGAAGGTGGACAAGATGGGAAGAAGGGAAGAGGGAAGAAAGTAGAGCAGTACAGGATGAGGGAGAATTTGAAGGTGGGAGGGCGGGAGTACTGGAGAATGCGTAAAGGAAGGACAGGAAGAAGTACTGGGTAAGCGCAAGGTAAGGGAAGTACTGAATGATGAAGGAAGTATTAATGGCTGGAGTGAATAACGTGCATTTCAAGGGGGAAAAGGGGGAAGGCAGAAGGGTACACTGAAGTGGAGAAGATCGTAAGGCATGCTAAGGGAGGAGAAAGGGAAGGGGGATGTTGTGTGAAGGAAGGGAAAGGGGGTAGTGGAAGTGAAGGAGAGGAGATTAGTGGGCAAAGTGGGGGAGGAGAAATGGTAGGAGGTAATGTTGGCAGAAGGATAAGTGGTAAAACAGGGTGAAAGGGGTAGCGTGAGTCTCGTATTCTGGGTGGCTGTGATTTGTAACAAGCCTTTCCACAACCATTTATTACCACATCTCTGTTTATGACAGACACCAACTCGAGGTTAAAATGACGTAACTAATATGCAACCAAATATTAACGTGTAAAGTGCTAAATTAAACACTGAAAAAGGGAGGGTACTAAGTCTTCTACGCCCAAGAGAATATGGCTGTGAGTCCTATCCTGCGTAACTGCAACATCGCTAGGGTGTGGATGGGATATTTTCAGTAGGATGAGGCAGATTACTACAAGGATGTGGCTGAGAATGGTATTACAATGGTGTGGCTGGACTCTTAGTTTGAAAATATTGCTAGGGTGGCTGAGGATAATACTCTGGGGTTTGGATGGAAGTTATACTAAAAGGTGAAGTTGGGAAATTATTAACAGGTGATTGGGAACTAATGAGTCTGGGAAGCAGTAATAAAGGGTGTATCTGAGAATTTCGCAAGGAAATAAAGGAGCATATCACAAGTGGAACTTGAAACTTTACGATAGGGTATAGTTGGGAATTACTAATGATGGCTGAGAAAATTACTATATGGTGAGGCTGGGAATATCACTAGGGTACGGTTGAGGGGATAAATTATATTGTTAAAATCTCTCTCAGTAATTATTATGACAGAGAATAACAAGAACAGAAACAAACATCTTTCATTCACTTATTGAACTGCCCTCTTTCAGTACCTGGTAGACACACACACACAACATGCTCACATATTACCATACTATTCACAAACAAATAGTAAGAAATACAGAGTTCACTGTTTGAATGATATGCACACTAAACTCGTCCCATCGCTATTCGCACAGTACCGCGTACTAGAATGTTCACGATGCACATCACACTGTTTATTATATAGATAACTTTTCAAGCTTTATGTATATCTATATCTATAGCTATGTATGTATCTATCTAAATATATATATACTGTACAGTATTTTTAGATAGATAGATAGATAGATATCCCGTAGAGGTCTGCCCTACCCATATTATCATACTGGCCTGGAGCACATCCCAGGCGCCGCCCCTTGCTGCCATGGCTCCCCCAGGTCAAGTTCTGGTGGTGGTGAGGCTGGCGGAGGAGGCAGGATGGTAGCCCAGTTGACCTGCACCCCAGCAGACTGATCATTTAGGTGGCAGCAGGACGTGTGTGGTGGAAATGGGGCCAGTAGGGCCGTGGTGGCGTACGGTTCGGTAGCGTTATTCGGCCGCAGCACCCTCGGCTCTGCGTACTCGTTAGCCAGCTGATCTGGCTTGAGTAGCCGTGAGGAGGATAAGCTGGAATCCTTATCACTGTCAGACGGCCGCCATACCTTGTAGTCACTGTACATATTGATGGAAGGGTCCTGGTACAGTGGAGGTGCATGAGGTGGGCTGGCTGGTGGTGCCTTGTGCCGTACCCTCCACAAGTACCACACTGTGCCAAGCACCAGTAACAGCACCAGCGGAATCAGCAAGTACGCCAACCATACTGCTTGTGGTGGGGCGTAAAGCACCTCCCCTGCCGCCGCTGCCCTGCCCAACCCCTGCCCCTCCACCACTACAGGAGCGCTGAAAGGTCCCGCTCCAGCACTTGTCAGCGCCGCCACACGCACAGTATATATGTGTCCAGGAATTAAATCACGAGTTTTCAGGTACTGTGTATCAACTGTCTCGGTAAACTGACTACCGTTGTGGCTGAGTGTGACCATGTACCCTACCACCTCCCCCTGTGCCTCCTCAGTACTAACCCTCGACCACTCGATCAGCACTGAACCCTCCTCTTTCCTCGTTACTCGCACATTACCTGGTGCAGTCAGTGGCACTGGAAAGACAGGAGTGAACACATTAAATTTTGCTTATGTTGTAACAGTAAAACTCTAAGTACTATCTATTTTTCAGTCTATTATCATCAGTTTATCTATCTAGCCTTATTAGTTCGTTTATATATCTGTCTAAATGTTCATCAATCTATCTATCTGAGTTCTTACTTGTACCTATCTCTTTAACAATTAGATGAAATGCTTCTGTACATATGATACTGATAGAACCAGGGACCCATGGTTTATTCTAAGACCACTGGCTTATAACACAAATGCAGATTTTCCAGTGCCTGGTGTAAGTATTTCTATACTTAGCCTCAAACAACATTAGTACTTAATGTTATCATACAATACCTAACACAGCCCACATGTCTTTGATATACGAATTACTGCCAAGGATGCGTTATTTGTTTTTATTCCTACTACCTCCAAAATATTTTATTCAATCTAGGAAGCATCCTTCTACTGGAAAGGGTCAGTGAGGGCTACACCTACCCACTCCAATTCAATAAGTCTCTCCCAAACCGAAAACAGTCGTCAAAGCGTTGCCATCACCATCAATGTGACTTTTGTCCTAGCTACGGACACAGTAAAGTAAGATCCAGAGGCAAGGAGACAGGAAGTGGAAAACTGGTAGCAAAACAGAGAAAATAATCATGGATTTTTTTTTCCTGAAATCCCAAAGCTGGAAGAAACCTAGGGTTATATTAGGCTACATTTGTCACTGAAACTTTCATAACTGTTAGCATTTCCTTAGTGATTTGTCGTTCATATTACACCATGGTATTCTCCATTATACAATTTACATAATATTAGTATCGATACCGTTTACCTTAGAAACGTGAAAACAGAATGAATTGCGTAATATGCAAACCAAATCGCTCTGGAAGAGGTGCTACAAAGCCTCATATACCATCAAGAATATGGGCCTTAAACTTACCGTCCTCGGGTGTGGTGAGGTGGTAGGAGTTGGATGGTGTGACCTCAATGCTGTGCCAGAAGGGTACGATGAAGAAGGTGTACGGCGTGTTGGGGTGCAGGTTGTGGAGATGATAGGTGGACGAGGTGCCCAGGACGGTAGCCACTTCGACACTGCCACCCTCTGCCATCCAGTACACCAGCACTCCATCCACCAAGTCCTCCATTGGCTCCAGGAAGCTCCAGTTCAGTATAACACTGTCTGCTGCCGTGGCCGTGGCCTTGGTTAGAGTTACCAGGGGACGTGCCAGACGATGCTGGACCTGACGCACCTGAAGGAGGCACAGAGTGGTTCATATATTAGGCTGTCCAATTATTATGTGTTGTAGGGATGCCTCTGTCAACGTTACAATCATTATCATGCATCATATTCTACTTTCCATAATCTTATTTATGCTTTACACTATCAATTTTTTATGTCCAGTGATTAAAAGATTTATAAGTAAGGTCATGATAGAGCCAAAATATCTTCACGCCTCATAAAAACAGACTGGGCGTCCCCAGCAACACACTGGACATGGCAATTAACCGACCACCCTGTATTTATAAAGGGTTCTAACCGCTCTTTACCTAAAACCAGTTTCTCGTAAGTTATGTATTATTATAATATCTTTTTTTTTAGTCTTTTCATCACTAATAATCACTTATAAGGACGTGATCAGTATTTGTATGAGCAAAGACATTCCCTTATACAAGGAATCTTCTTCACAACATAACTTAGGAGAATATATACACACGGTACCTGGTCTGCAGTAAGGGTGGGGTGTAGGCTGGCTCTGGTAGTGACAGGATCAGACCAAGGACTGGGGAACGATGCTCCCTGACTGTTGACAGCCCTCACCAGGAAAGTGTAGGCATAGCCTGGAGACAGATGACTGACAACACATGATTCTTGCGCGATGACAGCATCAGCCACCCGCCACTCAGACCATCCCTGGCGCCAGTACTCCACAGCATACCACTGGTGGCCAGCTTTGCTGCCCTGGGAGTTGGGCAGCCAGCTTAGATGTACTGCAGTTTGGTTCCAACCCAGTATACGGGGTTTGCTGGGTGGTGGTGGCAATAGTGGTAACTCCTTTGGCTCTGTATCCTCCACTACATTAAGCACTGCCTCCTGCTGTATACTGCCTGTTGCTGCAGTTATGTGACAACTGTATATGCCAGCGTCATCAAGCCGCACGTCTTTGATGATGAGGTTACCATTCTCTGGTAGAGAGAACCGTGACTGGTGAGGGTTCTGGCTCAGCTGGCTAGACGGCAGGTGTGCATCAGGCCGGTACCACCAGGTGACACTTGCTGCTGCCGCTTCGCTCACCACCTCGCACGAGAACCTGGCCACTCCTCCGGGGGCCACTGTCAGGTCCTTAGGTCCCACACCCACTGCTGGTGGAGGCAGTGCTGTTACCACCACCACTTCTGCTTGCCCACTCACTGCTCCACCACTGTTAATACCCCAACAATAGTAAACACCAGTGTCCTGTGTGGTTGGGTGGTGCAGCTGGAAAATACTGCCATCATCTGATACTGAGGCGTGGCCAATGCTGTGACCAGGGGGCAGAACAGCTGCCCTGTCGGGAGTGGGGAGGCGCCAGAGCACGAGTGGTTGAGGCTGACCCTCCACACGGCACCTCAGTTGTGCCTCATTGCCATGGATCACCTGAAGATGCTGAGGCCGCTGGGTCAGCACTGGAGCATCTAGCACAATGAGTGTAGCCCTGGCAGTGGCCACACCCGCCTCACTCTCCGCCTTACACTCATACACACCTGAGTCCGCCATCGTCACTCCCTGAAGAACTAATCGTTGGTGCTCAATAGTGGCTCTTCCCAGTGGCATCCCTCCGTCCACCCGCCTCCAAGTGACTGTCGGGGTGGGATAGCCCCTCGCCCGGCAGCCCAACTCCACACCAGCACCTGAAACCACTGACGTGTTCGATGGCTGCTCCTCCATCCACGGCGGTGCTGGGGAATTAATATTTTCATGACAGTACATATGTGTATCAAAGTTATTATACTATCATATCCTCTTAATGATAATGCAGCATGAACTATATGGTAAATCAATAACCATGCAGGCAAGGGGGCCCTCTTCTTAGGAAATTAGGATTTTTAAAAAATATCTGGTAGTATCAGTTGGGCTACAAAGGGACAGCCTCAGCATGCAGTTCACTGGGTTCACGTACAGATGAGCCTGGGACGCAAACAACAACGGTCTACCAATCCACTGAAACATTTAACACACTGATATTCTGTGACGCTAATTAAGCATATTAGTAGTATGGTGATGGTGAGAGACGCTTTCACGTGGGGGCACTGACATGACTGAGCTGCTCGGCTGTCTGGCTGTACAAACATTCCCCATTTCCCTTGCTCTCCCCTGAAAGGAAAATGGTGGACTGAAACAGAAGGGGAATGAAACTGCAGTTCACGTTCAGATGAGCCTGGGGCTACTGCTGCTACTAGTCCAACTGCAACTACTACTACTATTACTGCTAGTAAAAATAATAATAATAATAATTATTATTATAATCATAATTATAACTATAATAATAATGGACGTGCTACTCCTCACCCTGCCCTAGGGTGGGAAAGGAGATCCGGATGATGATGATGATGATAATAATGGAAATAATAATAATATAATTAATAATAATAATAATAATAATAATAATAATAATAATAATAATAATAATAATACCGCTAATAATAATAATAATAATAATAATAATAATAATAATGACTACATGAACACGGTAAATTTATCCAAGGACAATTTTGATAAAGAAAAACTCCCAGCTGCCATTGTCTACTTGAAACCGAGCTGTAAAAGGACGGTGAGATGAAGGCCACTGATCTGGTGCATGTGACCTTAGGACATCACAGTTTATAAGTCCACCAAGTTTGGTGGTTCTAGCTTTAATTGTCCATGGAAAATTTGGTGACATCTGGAATGTCAGGAAAACTCCAAATTTTTTACCCCTGGCGAGGTCAAGGTCACTGATCTAGTGTATGTCACCTTGGGTCATCAGAGACTAAAAGTCCACTATGTTTGGTGGCTCTATCTTTAATCCTTCAGGGAAAATTATGTGATATCCGGAATATCTGCGAAAGTCCCAGATTTTATCCCCAGGTGATCTCAGAGAATAATCAACCATTTGGAATCACACACCGTTCCGGCGTGCGTCCGCCTCAAGGCTGTTTTGTAGTACAATTTCTGCTTGCTGACTTAGGCGATTCTTGAGATAGCACGGCTGACTACCTTTTCTCTGTTACGGATAACATCCAAAGATGTGGTTGACTGATTGCCACCATATTTGGCCAAAAGAAAGTGGACAGTTGTCCGACTATGCTGACGAAGTTTGAAAGCTCTAGTCCAAATAGCCTTCGAAATATCACGGCTTTTAATATGTAATAAATAATAAAAATAATAATAATAATAATAATAATAATAATAATGACAAAAACAAGAAAACTTCTCACCCGGATGTGGGCAGTTTTACGGTAATAATAATAATAATAATAATAATAATAATAATAATAATAATAATA
>JAGKTI010023700.1:0-14688 GCA_018397915.1 Birgus latro
TCAGAGTTGCCAGTTTGCATGCTGTTTGGAGCATAGTTGTTTCGTAAGTTATGCATTAATTTTCATACTTTTTCTCTATAATGTTTTATTTACATGATTGTTAAATTATGTATTTAAGTTCATTTGGTGAATGATTTAGAGTGTTATGTAATGTAAGAAAACTCTGGCATGTTTATGTCTCTTAACTGGTAACTGTGTTGCTAGGTGCGGATTAAGGGCCCGCATATACCAGAACTATCGAGAAATATATTGTTCTCGTGTAATGCACGGTTATATAAGGATGGGGAATGAGTGTAAGTTGCTGTACAGGTTAAGAGTTAGTTGAGCCTCAGTCAGTTTGAGTGAAGTGTCGGTGCAGTGAAGTTTGTATATTTCAGTACTTGTGAAAGCAGTGTGCAGTGTTTGTAAAAGTTTGTACATTTTCGGTACTTGTGAAAACTGTGAAGTGTAATAACTGTGAAGTGTTGTCAAATATTAAGTGAAATTGCAGTTAGTACAGTTTGTATATGTCCAGTGCTTGTGAGAACAGCCAAGTGAAGTTAGCAAGCATAAAGTGGAATTGTTTGGAAAAAAATAAAGACAGTCAACTTTAAGTAGCCAGTGTTTATCTTCACCTCAGCTGGTCTTGTGTGCTGTACACCTAAAGGCTGACCATAGGAAGAACGACTCACTGGGCAAAGTCCTTCCTATACTGAACTACTGCTGTTGGAGCCTGTGGCAGTGTGGGGATTAGGTGTAACACTGGTGTCAGGAAAGTGGGATAATTTCAGGTCTGCAGTGAGTCTAACTTTCGACATGGAGCTAGGAGGTGTGCAGACAAGGTCTTGAGCTGGGCAGGAGGAGGAAATTTCCCTGGCAACAATTGTGAAGCTAATACAAGAACAGAAAGAGCTCAGAAAGGAAATGAAAGAACAATTACAAGCCCAATGAGAAGAACAGAAAGAGCTCAGGAAGGAAATGAAAGAACAATTACAACCCCAACGTGAAGAACAGAAAGAAGAAAAGAAAGAGCTCAGGAAGGAAATGAAAGAACAATTACAAGCCCAATGTGATGAACAGAAAGAACTCAAGGAACAACTACAGGCACAGAGTGAAGAACAGAAAGAACTCAAGGAACAACTCCAAGCACAGTTACAGGCACAGAATGAAGAACAGAAACAATGATATCAACAGCTTCAAGAGACATTACGGGAGCAACAGAGGGAAGTACAACTGAGGGGCAGCTAGATGCATTCATTGGGGAAATAAAGGAAGAACAGGAACAATTGAAAAAGGAAGTATACGCTGAGCTACGGCAGCAGAAGTATGAGGTGAGCAATAATGTGATGGAGTGTAACAACATGTAGACGACCAGTTGAAGACAATTAGTGAGGAAACAGTGACAGAGTGCAGACAGCATGTTGATAGTCAGCTGAAGCATGTAGTTGACCATGTAAAGATAATTAGTGAGAAAATGGAGGCTGTATAGAAATATTGCACTGCTGAGTCTCAGGTTAGTGTACAGGGAGCATATGAAAGGAATGGACAGTGTATGGTGAATCTTGAAGGATCCCAGGCATCTAAAGGTAGCACTACAGGGTTGAGTAATCAGAAAGTACAGAATGTAGAAGTTTTAAGTCCTGACCTTAATTATGATGCCCCAGTTTTTAGACCCCAAACCAATGAAGTGTGTGGCTATAATGGGGGTCCAATTAAAAAGAAACCTCAGGAATCTGATGGCAGAGTATCCTGGGAAGCTTACCGTGCACAGTTCGAGTTACTTGCGGATCAGAATAGCTGGGATGATAGGCAGAAGGCAGTGCAGCTTGCTACTAGCCTTAAGGGTGCAGCAATAGAAATTCTGGGCAAGATGTCAGTGATGGAGAGGAACAGTTATCAGTCCCTAGTAGAGGTGCTGGAGCACAGATATGGAACCATGTACCAGACTGAGGTTTACTGAGCAAGATTCCGGAGTCGTGTACGAGCTCGAGGAGAATCCCTACAGCAGCTTGCTCGTGACCTGGAGAGTATGGCATATAAGGCGCACCCTGGAGCAGCACCTAACCTGTTGGATATTCTACTGAGGGACCAGTTCATCGATGCTCTTGACAGTGCAGAATTGAAAGTGCAGGTGAAGCAGGCACAACCCAAAAGCATGCAAGACACACTTGCCAGGGCTCCAGAGTTTGAGTCATATGTCAGGTCAAGTACATCCACTTTTCAGGTCGTAGTGCCAGATTCAAGGCAAGAAAGGGGCAGGTATGTGAAATGGAAAAATTTGAGGGAAGTTGCTGGTGCTGTGAGAAGCCAGGACACAGAAAAGAGGACTGCTACAAGTAGGAGAAGACCAGTGGAGGTTGCTGGTTCTGTGGGAAGCTGGGGCACAAGAAGGAGGATTGTCACAAATGGAAGTAGGAGCAAGAACAGAGTAGTGCAAGGAAGTCTTCAGTTATAACAAGAGCATGTTGGACATGTAGTGAGGTGGGGCACTTCAGTTCTGAGTGTCCGAAGAGGAAAAAGGATGATAAGAAGAAGGTTGCAGAAGACCAGAAAGAAGCGGAAAACTAGTGGAGGCTGGTGTGAAGGGGCAGCCACCAGCCAGCTTGTCCCAAGTAGCCTCACTGCCGAGAAAATGCAAGAGAACAGCAATTGACAGAGTTTGAATAGATGGAAGGATAGATGGAAAGAAGTGTTCCCTGGTGATTGACTCGGCCTCAGAGCAGACTTTTGTGAGGCCTGATGTGTTACATCATCGGTATCTGCCTGAGTCATCGGAACAACTGTGTGGTGTAACCGGGCACTGTGCAGAACTGAGGGTACCCCTGGATGTCCAGACTGAAGTGGCAGGGCAAGAGGCTACTCTTCCAGTTTACGTGGCCGACATGGAGGATCCTTGTCTTCTGGGTCTTGACTATCTGATGCCCATGGGGTGAGCTGGACTTCAACTCCATGAAGCTGAAGGTTCGAGGAAAGTCGGTTCCCATCACGGCAGTGAAATGTACCTGTTCTGGTGGCTAGGTGAGGGCGCTCCGCATTACAGTGATACCCCCAAAATCAGAATTGTTGCTCCAGTGAGTGGGTCTTTTGACAGCTGTATAGGGGTAGTGGAGCAGAATGTACGGTGCGAGACGAAGGCCGGAGTGATGGTGGGAAGAACACTGGTGGAGACAGGTGCAGATGAAGTGCCAGTTGTGGTGACCAATTTCTCCATGAGCTACAGATCAATGAGGGATAAATTGTGGGACTGTGCCAGGCGGTGGACCCTGAGTGGCATCAGAGGAAGGCCTGTAAACGGAGTGTAGCCAAGGAAGACGGGTACATGCCAGACCACCTACAGGACCTATTTTCAAGTAGTCAATGCCTGGATGGCTCACAAGTGCTGAAGTTAAGGCAGTTGCTGACGAAGTTCGCTGATGTCTTCTCCACTGGAGATCTAGACCTGGGATGCACTGACCTGGTGAAGCATAGTATAGACACTGGGGATCACAGCCCGATTAAACAGCCACCATGGAGGATGGCGCCAGCCCAACGGCAAGAAATGGAGAAGGTGATGGAGAATCTCCAAAGTCAAGGGGTAATAGAAAAGTCCAACAGTCCTTGGGCATCAGCAGTGGTTCTGGTAAGGAAGAAAGATGGCTCAGTAAGGTGCTGTGTAGATTATCGAGCCCTGAATGATGTGACAGTGAAGGATGCATACCCCTTGCCAAGAATTGATGACACACTGGATGCTCTGTCAGGTGCTAAGTGGTTCTCCACCCTAGACATGAAGGCAGGATATCATCAGGTCAAGGCTGCAGAGAAGGACAAAGAGAAGACAGCCTTTTCATATGGGTGGGGTTTATGGCAGTTTAAGGTGATGCCTTTTGGCCTATGCAATGCCCCAGCTACTTTTGAGTGTCTAATGGATCACGTACTGGAAGGCCTCCACTGGCAGACGGCCCTCATCTATCTGGACGATGTAATTGTGTTTGCACGGACTTTCGACGAGGAATTAGAGAGGCTGTCGGAGGTGTTTGACAGGGTCTGCGCAGCGCACCTGAAGCTGAACCCCAAGAAGTGCCACTCGTTTCAGAAGGCAGTAACGTACCTGGGACACATTGTAGGTGAGAACGGTGTCCGTACTGACCCGGAGAAGGTGGGAGCTGTGGAAAACTGGCCGGTTCCAACTTGTGTGAAGGAGCTACGGAGTTTCCTTGGCTTGTGTACCTACTACCGGCATTTTGTCAAGTACTTTGCGACGATAGCTGCACCTCTGCACAAGCTGTTCGGGAAGAGACAGAAGTTTGCATGGACAGCAGAGACTCAGAAAGCCTTCGAAGAACTCAAACATGCATTGACAAGCTCTCCAGTATTGTCTTACCCTGATCGGAGTCAGCCATTTATCTTGGATTGTGACGCTAGTGACCATGGTATTGGGGGAGTCCTGTTGCAGAAGAAGAATGAAAAAGAATATGTGGTAGCATATTAGCCTACAGCAAGAAGCTCAGCCCACCGGAGTGGAACTACTGTGTGACCCGTAAGGAGCTCTTGGCAGTGATGAAGAGCCTTGATTTCTTCCATCCCTACCTGTATGGGTCAAACTTCATCAACAGGATGGACCATGCAGCACTTAAGTGGCTGAAAATGCTAAAGAATCCAGAAGGACAACTGGCACGCTGGCTCGGGTACATGGCAATGCTGACAGCTTGAGTCGTCGGCCTTGTGATTAGGAATGCCGGCAGTGTAGTAAAAAGGAAGATCATAGTAAGAAATGCAGCCGTACTGCAGTGACAGGGCCAACATCAGATGAAGCAGACCTGAAGAGGATGCAATTGGAGGATGTAGATTTACAGCCAGTGCTAGAGTGGCTGCAGAGGAGTACAGTACGACCATCTTGGGAAGAAGTTTCCAGGTTGAGCCCCGCAACCAAGAGTTACTGGAGTCAGTCGGACCTTCTTCGTTTGAATGACGGACTACTGGAGCGTCAGTGGGAGACACCCGATGGCCTCAGCAAGTATTGGCAGCTGGTGGTTCCGAAGTAGATGAGGTCAGAGATCTTGGATGAGTCCTATAACCAGATCACCAGTGGGCACCTGGGAGTGAAGAAAACACTAAGCCGGCTGCGACAGAGGTTCTACTGGATTGGCATGCATCAAGATGTTGAAGAGTGGTGTCAGGCCTGCGATGTGTGCTGTGCCAAGAAGGGACCCAAGAAACGTGGTTGCGGCCCTCTTCAGCTGTACCAAGTGGGTGCACCAATGGTAAGAGTTGCAGTGGACATTGCTGGACCTTTGCCACTCACAGAAAGAGGAAACTGATATATATGTGTTGCGATGGACTACTTCACAAAGTGGCCAGAAGCCTATGCCATCTCCGATCAAGAGGCTGCGACTGTTGCTCAGGTGTTGGTTGACCAGTTCTTCTGTTGTTTTGGGATGCCACAAGAGCTACATTCAGACCAGGGTAGAAACTTTGAGTCTGCTGTGTTCCGTGAGTGCTGCCAGTTATTGGGGATCAGGAAGACCGGGACGACCCCACTAAGACCTCAGTCAGATGGGATGGTAGAGAAATTCAACTGGACCCTAGGACAAGAACTGGCCAAGTACTGCGTAGATGGACAAACAGAATGGGACCAGAAATTACTTGCGTTGCTGATGACATATCGTTCTGCATCCCATGAGTCTACTGGCTACACCCCTGCAAAACTGATATTGGGCCACGAGTTATGCTTACCCATTGACTTGTTAATGGGAAAACCACCTGGTGAAGAGCTGCCTACAGACACTGCTGGCTATGTGAAGCACCTTCAAGAAAGGCTGGCTGAGGTACATCATCAAGTGCGAGGAGCCCTCAAGTTTTCAGGAGAAGTGATGAAGTGCAAGTATGATACCAAGGCAAGAGAGATGAGCTTCAAGGATGGTGATCAAATTTGATTATACAATCCTCAGCAGAAGAAGGGACAGTCACCGAAGCTGCAGAGCCCATGGGAGGGGCCGTACAGTGTGTTGGAACACCTGTCAGACGTAACGTATCGGATTCGGGGAGACAGGAAGTCTCTCCCAAAGGTGGTACATGTGAATCGTCTGTGGCAGTACCATGGGCCAGGACAGTGCAGCTGGGATGTCTCCGAGGGATCATGCTCTCCCGCAGCCGAGGATGTTGAATAGGACCTTGGAGCTGATGTGCAAGAGGATGGTGGCAGTTTCCCAAGGGAAGAAGCGAATCAGGAAGAGGACCAAGACCCTCCAGGAGGAGTGGACTGTGTGGAGGAGCAAGGACGTCGTCGGAAGCGGCACAGAAGAAGACCTGATAAGTTAAAGGATTATTTTGTGTATAGTTAGTTTCATTAGGATAAATTATGTTTGTATATACTGTGCAGTTTTGTCAGGATGATAAAGAACTAGGGAGGGGGTAGTGTTACGAAACAAGATTTGCCAGTTGGGAAGTCGAGAAATATCTCACTGATTCTAGGCGTTTGGTGAGACAAGTCAGAGGTGCCAGTTTGCATGCTGTTTGGAGCGTAGTTGTTTCATAAGTTATGCATTCATTTTGATACTCTTTTTCTCTATAATGTTTTATTTACGTGATTGTTAAATTACGTATTTAAGTTCATTTGGTAAATGATTCAGAGTGTTATGTAAGAAGACTCTGGCATGTTTGATGTCTCTTAAGTATCTTGGGTGGATACATCACAACTGGCTGATTGTCTCACCAAGAAAGGTGCCTCGACTGAGCGGCTGCGTGCAGCAGTCAGCCGAGACTAGAAAGTTTATAATACTTCAAGAGGCATCACATATCGGTATGTGGCCACAGACTGGGTCTTGATAGTAATTAAACAAAAGTGTATGTATTGGATACATAGTGCATATTGGTTGTTGATGGTACTCACACAAAAGTCTATGTATTGGATACGTAGTGTGTATCAGACGCAAACAGACCATCCAGCTTCGTCCTTGGAATCTTTTGTCAAATCAAGAAGACAGGACAAGAGTGTTTGTGCATATTGTTGTTAGTGTGTGCACGCACACACACCTGCTAAGTAACGAGTGATGACGTCATCAGAAGGTTCCTGCGGTATGCAACCGGGGAGCTTGGGCAGTTCACGTTGTGAGGCCGGTGAGTGTAGTTTGCCTAGTCTGACACCTTGCTGATGTGAATAGGGATTTAAATAGGTGCTATGCATGTCCGGCAGGGAGGTATGTGGGTGGGTTTCTGTTAGGCTGGGGTAGGGTCCATAAGTACTGGTCCTGAAGCTTCAGGACCAATAACCAGGCAGAACCAATTTCTGGACATGCCTTTGGCTGTATTACATCAGATATTGGAGGGATTACTGTAACGGACTTCAAAAGACCGGAATTCACTTTTATCGGACTCAAGGAGATACCAGACTAAGTTCCTATACTGTATATTGGAAAAAGTCTGATAAAGCCAGAAGCAGTCTGGACTGCCTGACCACTTCAGGTATGTTCACCACAATAAGGTAAATAAAAGACATGTTTATCAGTGTACAGTACAGCATTATTATATATATATATTATACCATTTGATTAATGTAGTTAAGTTATAACAGTACAGTACTGCAATGGTAGTCAAAAGTTTACAAATTGTTCATGTGATCCAGACTAATGTCTGATATACAGTAAGTCCTCATTTGTCGCTGTTTTGATGTTCTACCAAAACGTCATGAAACGTGAAACGACGAAGTGTGAATTTAAAAACCTATGGGGAAAATAGATGGGCGTTCCAGTGGGACAGCTACCTTACCCTATCAAGGTCCTATAACACCAAACAGGCCCTACCCAAAATTAAATATGGAGTGTTTACTAGTTGCTTATACAGCATAACACAATAAACATGTACATGAAATGACATTAGAACCGTTATAAAGAGCTGCAACACCAAAAATCCTTACCAGAAATAAAGCAAACACTGGCATGAGTGGCAGGTGAAGGTGTGTTGAGGGTGGATGGGCTAGTTACTGGGTGACATGTGGGCCTCTCTGGGGAAGCACTATCACCTAAGCCAAAGCCCTCGAAGTCGAATTCAGGCTCCAGCAACTCCATTTCCACTCTGTCCACTTCTCCTCCTTCATCCTCCTCTCCTGTCACGTCTAAGTCTTGCATAATAGCAGCCACATTCTCTGTCACATTGAAAAAACGTGTGATCCTGGCTTGTCTCTGCTCCAGTAGGTTTCTGTTGTAGACTGCCATCAACTGAGATTTCAGATCATTCAAGGTGGATAGGATCTGGGTAGCCTCAGGCATTTCCCGGTGTATGTCTCGGAGGTTGTTGCCATATTGGTTATGGTGGACAAGCTGTGGGACAATTTGTGGGTGGTCATCTTCTGTGCAGCGTGCTCTGGCCTTTCATTGTCTTCACTAGAGTTCATCTCTTCCTCTGTTATGTCAACCACACCTGAGTCTAAGTCATAGTGTGTCAAGTGTGTCTTACAGCCGTTTCGTCCACCTCTGTTGTGTGTAGGCTTGTGCATCTGATTGCACAAAAACAAACTCCATTAGGTGGATATTGATACAGTAAAAAACAGTGGCACAAATAAAAGTTAAGGGAAAAAACACAAACACATTTACGTTACTGTTATTTTACGTGCACTCACCTGCTTTTTGAGAGTTGCCTTGGTTTTCCTGAGTGTTCTTATAGTGCTGTCAGGAGCCCCAGTCAGGCGACATATCTCAGGGGTTGTCAACCCCTCCTCAATGAGCTGCAAAATCCTATGCTTCTCGGCTGCACAGAAAACACAATGGTGAAGGGATCTGTAGTACCGCTGCTGTATCGTTAGAGGGCAGGGTGGTTGCAAGATGGCCACCAACAAATGAGCATCGGTATGCATCGTCTCCTGAGTGTCGGCTGCAGCTGGAAGCGGAGACAAAAGCTGGGAAAAAGTGACGAAGTTTGCGACATGTCGGAAACTTTTTTCTATCACGAAAAATGAAGTGTCGAAGTAAAATGCGTTGAAATACGAGGACTTACTGTATCAGAAAAAGTCCAGGTTAGCAGGGGGAAGTGCAGATGTCGCTTTTATCAGAGTTTTGTGTTTTTCGGAATGGCTTGGGCCCCAATTAGTCCGTTATAGTGAGGTCTTACTGTATTCACAAATGCAAATCTCAAACCTTCAAGAATTAATGAGCATTTTAACAACTAGCATGGAGGTACAAATTCTGGGAAGGATTTTGAAACCCTGAAGATCAAGAGGGCATGATTTGGTCATGGCAATACCCTGCAAATGCAAAGATTTGTATCGATGGTAAAGCCATTATTGCAAACATCTTACCAAGTTGCATATTTGTGTGCCTTAAAAAAAAAAAATGAAGACTCATACAACTACTGAAGAACTAGTGAAAGCTTGTGCACTAGAAATGGCAAAAATAGTGTTGGATGCCGAGACACAACAGAAACTTTGACAGGTCCTCTTGTCAAACGACACTTGTTCTAGGACTGGTGACATGAGGAAAGATGTCCTGCAGTAGGTGATCACAGATATCAAAGCTAGTCCAATCAATGTGAGCCTTCAGTTAGATGAGTCAATTGACGTCAGTTTATACAGTTACTTATTGGTATTTATGCAGTATGTGAAGGAGAAAGCAGTAGTGGAAGAATTCTTGTTTGACAGCGACCACAAAAGCAACTGATGTGTTCAGTCTAGTGTCACGAATTTCCTAGATTGTGAAATTAAATATCGTAATTTGTGACATTTTGGGAACGACTGAACAATTCTGAAATCCATAGAATTTCGCTCATTCTCTTAACCGTCCGCTTCTGTAATTATATTTGCATCAAGTTTTCAAAACTTTCGTCATTTTCTCGTGAGTGACTGTCTCTATGTACAAACAGTGCATTCCACTGAGCGATATTTTGTGAATTATCGTTCTGTTATGCTCGCATCTCAACCGTTTAGTTACGCCATGCCCATTTCACATGCTCGTGTCCTGGGCATTCGAATAAGTGAGCAGTCGTCTCTCGACAGTCACGGAGCGCAGATTGCGATACCTAAAGTGGATAGATTTCTTAGTGATATCCAGCATCCTGCAGTATCGGCGAATTCCCGAATCTCCCACCAACCTGGTGATCGACTGTAGCAGCAGCGAACTCATCTCCACTGACCAGTATTTCTTTTGTTTTTCCTAGGCTTATGGTTATTTACATATTCAGCTCAGTGCTTTATTTAGCTATTGGTTTGAGCCCTTGAGTGAGTGCATTTCTTTTCCTCTGATTTTGAAGATATTCATGTAACGTAAATTTATTTTCATGTAATTAATAAATTTTCAGTTCGTTTTCTTGAGCTTTGTTAAATGTAACAGTCGTGTTTGATTTCCCCACATTTAGCACACTTTCGCTACTCCAAGTTAGCACAACTCCTCATATTAATCAAGACTGGTATTTAGGCCAGCTCTTGGTATTACTGTAATTCTTAAATCTGTTGTGCCAGCTAGGAGTCTGGCTCTGCCAAGATCCTGTTTATTATTGTTATCATTTATTATTATTTATTGAATGTTAAGGGGTGAACTAACTTTCTCAGAGGCCAACAGTACAGTAACACAGCCTTCTTAAGCATTTAGTCTCTGCTGTGTACTGTTGAGAAAGTTTATAAAATTCTCGACTCTAGAGAATTGGCGAAGCCAGCATAAAAGTGAAATCATGAGCACTTGATTTCACGAGTCGATTCTTTTGTGACAATCGACAAGACAGTTAATTGTATTGTCCACAGACATATTCCCATTTCCCTCGTGACATCTGGCTTCACATTTATTTATATATAAAGTATATTCGCATTTTCCGCCTGACATCTAGTGAAAGACTTCTTGAAGCTAGGAATGACTATTGACATGTGTGGGTCACTTTGCACTGATGGAGCCCCTGCATTGTTAGGAAACAAACCAAAGCCTCTGTCGTACAGTGGTAGAGTGTGTGTCTCGCACACTGGTAGACGCGGGTTTGCCTCCCACCAGAGTTGTAAAAACTTTGGGAAGTGTTCACCAAGCCACTGACCACTTTGGCAGACACAAGGGGTGCTGTGGTTGAACCAGTGTCGCATACTAGTATGCTTGCACCCAATCGGCTCAGGTGGGCCAATTACACTTGGTTCACAGACTACACACACATCCAAAGCCACTCCAACACAACAATTACACTTACAAGCACTTCTCACTCTACTACAATCTCTGCAGAGCACCACATATTGGTGGAGTGGAGATACAGACAGACAGATAGAAAAATTCTGAAGCCCTTGTGAAAAAGGAAGTGCCCCATGTAACTGCCACACACTGTGTGCTGCATCATCAGGCACTTACGGCAAAGTTGTTGCCAGAACACCTGAACACTGTTTTGTTAGTTGCTGTGCATGCAGTAAATTTTATCAGGGGACAAGCACTGATTCACCATCTCTTCAAAGTGATTTGTAAAGAAACTGGAGCTGAGCATAGTGTTCTTCTTTACCACAAAGGAAGTGAGGTGACTTTCCCATTCCGAGCTCTTTCTCATGTGTTTGAACTGCGCAAAAAAATCAAGTAGTTTCCCAGAAAGCAAGACAGTGACATTGCTGACCACTTTGAAAACAGGAAGTTCATTTTGTCCCTCGCATACCAGGAAGATATACAAGTACTCACACACCTCAACGAACTGAACATCTCCATCGAAGGAGGCATAAACATGATCACAACACAGCAAAAGGTGTCTGCCTTCACCCATAAATTTCCAATTTGGATAAAGCACATTGAGAATGGAAACTTGCAAACTTTCCCAAACTTGATGAAGCTGCCAATGGTGAAAATGAATTACCCACTATGACTGACATTAGGTGGAGGCGCCCATCATCCACCCACTTATTGTAGCGGTACTCCATTTTAGGGTAGCTCTACAATGAGTGTCAAGCCAAATGATTTAATGTAAACTAAGAAAATCATTTACAATGCTGGGTTGTAACCTTATAACCAACCAACACGTGTTTCCTACGTGACATCAAGTAGATTCGCAGAGAGTTAGTGCCCCTCCCCGAAAATCAACTAATTAAAAATACAAACAATAAGCCTCGGACCAGGACTGACCAACAGGTGACAACTGAGGATTGAACAAAGGACATGGTATGGTACGGACTGTGACAAGGAATGTAAGGGGTGCGAATGATGAGGTGACAGAGAGAGAGATTGTCCAGGTGCTTGAGGATGCAAAAGTGGATGTATGTGGAATAAATGAGACAGAATGGAGAGATGAGACTGAGAGAATGGGAGTATGGATGGGGTATATGTGCGGGAGTTGGTGGGAATGAGAGGGTGAAAGAAGGAGTCTGTATCGCTGTGTGCAAGAGATGGAAGGAGAATTTAAGAGAGTATGGATCTGCCAGCTCAAGGACTGCGTGGGTAAGACTGCAAGTTGGACTGCAAATGTGGGCAATTGTGTGTGTGCATGCGCCAGGGCAAGATCGTGCGAGTACAGTGAAAGAAGAGTTCTGGACACATGTGGAAGCGTGCATGGAAAAGTTTGAAAGGAATGAGAGTGTTTTTGAGATATGAACGGAAAAGTAGGGAATGTGAAGGTGGATGGGGGGTGTGCCTGAAGAGATGGATGAGAATGACAGTGCTCTAGTGTACATTTGTGCTGGTAGAGGGTTGGAATGGAATGGAATATGAAGTTTAGGCCGAAGGCCAAGCACTGGGACCTGAGAGGTCATTCAGCGCTGGTAGAGGGTTGGTGATAGCCACTACCCTCTTTAGACACAAAATGATCCACAGGTAAACGTGACAACTGATGACAAGGAAGAGTGGTGAACTGAATGAATAGAAGGTAATTACTGATTATGTGTGTGTGTGGGTGACAGAGTGAGGTGTTTAATGGATGCAAGAGTATATGGAGGTTGGGGCAAGTGGAACTTGTGGTGGTGAAACTCAAGGTTCAAATGAAATGGAGGAATAGAAGAAGGGAGGGACAGGAGGAAGTAGTTTATGTAGGAGGATAGAAAAAAGGCAGAATAAAAGAGGGAAGTGGAGAAGCAATTGGGTAAATATGATTTGGAGCAGAAGGGGGACGTGGAAGGGTGTGCAAGATATTCACAGAAGAAATCTGTGGTGTGTGGGATGAAAAGAAGACAAAAAGGGGTGCAAGGAACAGCATGGTGGAATGAAGTGGTGAGAGGCTGTGGCACAAAAGAAGAAAGCATATAGTAAGTGGATGAGAAACAGGGGCGTGGAACGAAGTTGAGAGATGGAGGAGAGAGTTATATGTTGAGAGGACGAGAAGTGACAATAATCAGAGTGAGAAGAGAGTGGACGAGGAATCTGGAAGGAACTTGAGTGTAAAGTGGAGAGAATGTAAGAAAATGTTCTGGAAACATGTAAAGAGAGTTAGACAGGGTGATAAAAAGTTAGTCAGGGAGTGAAAGATAAAAATGGTAGGTTGTTAGAGGAGATGGGAGAAAAAGTGAGCAGATGGAGTGAACACTTTAAGGAATTGTTTAACACAGAGAATGAAACTAATGCGAGTATAAGTGACTGGGGAATGGCTGGGAGAAAGAGGGATGTGAGAAGAGATGGCAAAATCAGTAGGATGAAAGTTGTGGAAGCAATGAAGAAAGTCAAAATGGAGAAAGTCCCAGGAACTGATGGAGTGTGTGGTGAAATGTTGAAGCATGGGGAAGAGAGAGTAGTAGAATGGATGTGGAAGATGTGCAGATTGACCTGGGACGAAGGTAGGGTCCCAGAGCATTGGATGTCAGGTATAACTATTCTCCTGAAAAATGGAAAAGGGGAAAGAGACGTGTACTAATCAAAGGGGAATCTGTCTTCTTAGTGTAATAAGAAAAGTATATGATAGGATACTTATTGACAGAGTTAGGGAAATAACAGATGAATTAGTTGAAGAACAGGGAGGTTTTAGGAAGGGAAGAGGTTGTGTAGATCAGATATTCATTCTTAGATCTTTAGTGGAAAGTTTCTAGAGAAGGGAAAGAAGTTGTATGCAGGGAGAAATCATATGACAGGGTGGATAGACAATGAATGTCGAAAGTATTAAGAATATATGGAGTAAATGGGAAGTTACTGAATGCTGTAAAGAGTATGTATGAGGGTGCTAAGGCTGCAGTGAGTGTGGACAGTGAACTGAGTGAATTTTTCTATTTGAAGGTTGGATTGAAACAGGGATGTGTCAAATCTCCATGGTTGTTCAATCTGTATGTGGATGGGGTTATAAAAGAGATACATGGTAGGGTAGTGGATATTGAAGCAGCCTTAAAGAGAGAGAGAGGGCAGTGTTTGGAAACTCCCTGGACTGTTGTTTGCAGATGATATTGTGTTGTTAAGTGAAGACAAAGGGGAGCTGCAAAGCTTGGTGAATGAGTTTGGGAAAGTGTGTAAGAAATGTAATCCTAAGGTGAATGTAGGGAAACATAAAGTTATGATCTTCAAGAGAAACAAAGTCACTGATTGTACTGAGGCAGGATAAGGAGGAAATGGAAATCGTGAGTGCGTTTAACCCCTACAGACTGTAAATCTCCCAGTCCCCCTATCCCTAGAACCACAAAAGAGTAAAATATTTTTAAACTTTCACCAAGGTAAATTTTCTTCTTACCGGTTTCAAGAGCTTGAATTTACACACTTGAAAATGTATAGTTCACTCGCATATGACTAATGGTTACCACAATATCGACTGTCAAAGAATGTCAAAAATAAAAATGATCCTCTCACATATACAGTATAGGGAGAGAAAAAAATTGTACCAAAGTAA
>JAGKTI010023702.1:0-14687 GCA_018397915.1 Birgus latro
CATGAGAAAGCTGAAGGTGTGTGCCATATGCATTTTTAATTATAATATTCTAGGACTAATAACTGATTTTTGGCAAATATTTTAAAAAAGTCAATCGGAACGTGGATTTGCCCCGGGGGATGGGCACAGCACACCTCGGACAACCCCGCGGTTTAAGGGTTAAGAGAGCAAATTTTAAGAAATTAAAGGCAATTGTAGGTGCAGGTGACTGGCATCCCATTGTTGAAACTTTACATATCAATGATGCATTGATTTTTTTTTACAGAAACTCTCAACAGTGCTGTCAGGTTATGCATTCCAATGTGCAACAGAAGGCCTGCCAAAAATTCTAAACCCAAATGGTGGAACTCCGAAATTAAACGTTGTCTGGAAGCAAAAAATCTTGCATATAAGAATTATACCACAAAGAGTCAAAGTTATAAAAATTGATACGATGCCCTTCGACGAAAAGCCAAGAAATTAAATAAATGCAGTAAGAAAAACATTGAGGCACATATTGCAAGTATCAGTAAATCAAATCCCAAAGAATTTTTCAGTTACATAAGAAGCAAAAAGGTAATAATTCCAACAATCGGCCCCTTAATTACAGATAACGGAGAGCACACTGATGCTGAAATTATGACGGCAAAAGTTCTTAATACATTCTTTGCGTCAGTATTTACAAAATAAATTATACATACTATTCCTGCTGTTTCCCCCATTCCTATAGAAGTGGACAACATAATCACTGACATCACAGTTAGTGATCGCGACGTACTGCTTGCAATAAACAAATTAAAAGAGAATAAAACACCAAGACCTGAGAAAATATCTCCACGTGTTTTGAAGAAACTACAGAATGAAATATCAAAGCCATTGTCTGAACTTTTCAACTTATCACTTAAGAGCAGTAAGGTGCCACATGAATGGAAGCTAGCTAACATAACCCCAATATTCCAAAAGGGCAACCGAGCCCAACCAGAAAACTACCGCCCAATTAGTTGAACATCGGCGGTTTGCAAATTGCTTGAAACTATTATCAAGGACAAGTTTGTGAAACACACTGAAACAAACAATCTCATCAAAGATTCGCAACGTGGTTTTCGTAATAATCGCTCTTGCCCCACGAATCTGCTGGACTTTTTCAATGATATACTGAATATGTATGATGAGACTAAAGCTGGTGATGTGGTCTACGTAGATTTTCAAAAGGCTTTTGACAAGGTTCCACACAAAAGACTCCTTCAGAAGCTAAAAGCACATGGCTTCAGCGGCAATGTTCTCAGTTGGGTAGAAGATTGGCTCTCCGGATGAAAGCAAAGAGTTGTAATTAATGGAAAAGAGTCAGACTGGATAAACGTTACAAGTGGAGTGACACAGTGTTCCGTGTTAGGTCCTATTCCTTTCTTAATATATGTAAATGATATTGACGAAGGATTGTGTTGTAAGATTTCAAAATTTGCTGATGATACTAAAATAGGTAACAGAGCAGATAGAGTACTGCAAAGGCAAGCAATTAAGAGAGATCTTGATCAGCTGTTTAACTGGGCCCAAGTCTGGCAAATGGATTTTAATATTAATAAATGCAAAGTGCTAAATATTGGAAGTAAAAATGTAAGAGCTAGTTATAGCATGAATAATGTTCAACTTGATAGGGTAAACCACGAAAAAGACTTAGGAGTTATAATAACAGACGATTTGAAATCAAGCAAACAATCTACAGCAGCAGTGAGAAATGCTAATAAATTGATTGGATTCATAGGCAGAGCATTTGAATATAAGTCCGATAATATCATCCTCACTTTGTATAATTCCTTAGTACGCTCGCACTTGGAGTATTGTGTTCAGTTTTGGTCACCATATTATAAAAATTATATGGAAAAGCTTGAAAGAGTACAACGAAGGATTGAAAAATAAACCGTACAAGGAACATTTAGAAAACCTGAATCTCTTTATCCTAACTAAACGGAGGATACGGGGAGATTTAATTTAAGTATTCAAAATATTCAAAGGACTTGATAACATGGCTGACGATAAATACTTCACAGTTGATCACTCGAATTATACTAGAGGCAATGGGCATAAAATAATTGGCAAACGATTCCAGTCGCATGAAGCTAAGCATTTCTTCTTCAACAGAGTTGTAAATATATGGAATAAATTGCCCTCCAATGTAGTAAATTGTAATACAGTACTAAGCTTTAAAGGTCGCCTGGAACCCCCAACTTAATATGTTTACTCCCAAATTAAACACTCGTGTATGTATAAATTTTCATTTTATCCTATTCTTTTAGAGTCTGGATCAATTTATTAAATGCAGATATATGCACGGTGATAGTGTTTTAAGTTTCTTCCTGCAGAGACCAATTGAGACCACGGGACCACTATATTTACGTGTATCTGTAACTTTTGAATTCCCGCAGAGTCCAACAGAGACCACGGAATTATTAGCTATATTGAGATGTATCTGTATCATTTGAATTCCCGCAGAGTCCAACTGAGACCACGGGATTACTGTATTCACGTTGTTATGTCTACGGAGTCTCATCGTCCGCAGACGCCCCTTTAAATCAGTGTACCCCTTCACAGTGTCATGCATTATTTATTTATTCGTTTATTCATTGTACTTTACTATTTTCTCTTTCAGCTTATTCATACTGGTAGCTTATAGATAATGTATTATAGAATGTAGCTTTTCCTTTTCAGTCTTTCCTATGAAAATTCCATGTCAGTTTTTCCATGCTGCATGGTGGTTTTTCTCACTTTTTCTTGCCAGTTTTAACTGGAGGGTTTGGAGGCGGGGGGAGTCTTCCTGCTTTATTATCCTTATCCCTCAGCATATAGAGTTAGATCTTGTAGTCATAGTCTACTCGAAAGGACCATAAGGTCTGTTGCTGTTTGCTTTCCTTTATACCACTCCTTTGTACTCATATCACGTGTTCATAAATCAAAGTGTCAACCCGTTTTATAAATGCATGCATGTGGGAGGTGTATATGTGTTCTAGGTATGTAAATATGTATGGGTGAGCTGCCATTAATCAGGAGAGAGCCCACCATCTCCCACCAAGAAGCAGTAGAAAGTATAGATCGAGGGACCCGTGCTCACACTCTGACCACCACGGTAACTTAATATATATATGCCGCTACACCCAGTACCATTGCTGCTGCCACCACTACCAGCATTACCACCTATATCTACAACAATAACAACAACAACAATAACAAAAACAACGACAACAAAAACAACGAGTTAATCGCACTCAGAGAGCGCATACCTTAACCAACACCTATTCCCAACAAATTAAGAACACCACCAAAATTTAATCAACTCTTCCTTGGCCCATAGCTCATATATCCACAGAATATCACTGAAATCCACCAATGACTTGTAGGCAAACAAACAAAAAGACAAACCGGAGAGAGCACATAGCCTCCTCCGGCTTCGTTGTTGGAAGTAACAACAACAATAACAACAACACTACAGTAATGTCCTAAGTGGTACAAACCGCCTCATTATCATAACTAATAATACTTTCAAGCGATTTAGTGTGTGTGTGTGTGTATGTGTGTGTGTGTGTGTATATGTGTGTGTGTGTGCAGTCCAACTTCTCCCCAGTTACACATTCTCCCCTGTTCGTCATATTCCAAATATTTAATCTCAGTCTTCTGTTACCTTCGTCAGTCCTTCCACACTGTCGGAGTGATATCAGCACACCATAACTTAGTATTTTCTAACCCGCATCTCTTTCGTCTTTCCTATGGTCAATCTCTCCCTTTTTGCCTTCGTGTATTTCTCCTTTTCCCGTTCAGTTCCTTCCCTCGCGTCGACTTCAGTTCTCTCATTCCATCTCCACTTCGCATTTTTCTTCATTAATACCTCCCTCTCATCCTCGGCAAGATGCATCGAGAATTAGAATGTAAGTGGGCCGTTGTGTTGAGTGATATAGAGTTATGTATGAGAGATTAGATTGGCAAGCAGTAATTTCCTACCCACCTCTGGCAACATCCCAGTCTCCTTATATGTACAGTAATCAACAAAAGTCGAACTGTTAATCCTGGCCCACCGTGAACTCAGTCAAATTCAAGTTTCAATTCCTTATTTCAGGGAAAGTGCCCTCATATATACATGACATGAATTCCTTTCGATTATTTAATTATTAGTTTATTTGTTAACTTAAAATTTAAATGAGCTAGAATTGAAGGACTGAACGTATAATATAGAACACTGGTGTATGAACCAACCAAAATACTAAAATGATTTGCAACACCTGCTTTTACTGCTGTATAATGCATAGTCTCGCTAAAGCATGTATCGTCGTCAAATGAGAGGGTGAATACAGAGAAGAGGATAAAAAAGTCTCACCAACACTAATTAAATCGTCAAATGCCCCCCGAAATAAACAGGGTAGAAACGTTAAAGCTGCAGTGGTTAAAAGAGAGTCATGGAGTATGAATCAGGCAAAATTACTGTATGATCAACATGCACACAACAGTGAGAGGTATTATTGCACTGTCAGTTCTCCTTCACTTAAAACTGACGCCCTAGATTATTCGAGTTGTGATTCTACGAAATCTGAAATTATCTTTCAAATTCATACAGCCATATCCCATCTGCTCCCTCCTCTTCTCCTATTACTTACAGGATATCCATCTCTAGGAGTCTGTCAGTGGTGCATGGGTCAGCACGTTCATCTCTAGAAGTCTGTCATTGGTGCATGGATCAGCACGTCATTCAATGGGTCAGTAGATGGTGCACTGGTCAGCATGTTCCTCACTAGGGGGTCAGTTGGTGGTGCATTGGTCAGCACGTCAATCAATGGGTCAGTCGGTGGTGCACTGGTCAGCACGTCCATCTCCAGAGGGCAGTTAGTGGTGCGTGGGTCAGCATGTCAATCAATGGGTTAGCCGGTGGTGCATTAATCAACACGTCCATCTCTAGGGTTCAGCCGATAGCGCATAGCTTAGTACACCCAGCTGGCAAATGGAATAGAGTTGATTGCTGGATTGGTCAGACGCTAGAGTAAAGTTTGTATTTCCTTGTCCTGTCTATCCAACAGTACAGTTAGAACTTCGAGTATATTGTAGCACTGACCATTGCGAGTTATATTCTAACATACAATTCTTGAGCTAATTAAACTCTAGGAAATGTTTGTTTCCTCCCTGTCCTATTTATTCAGCGGAACAGTTGTTGGCCTAGATATAATAATCATCATTATAGAATAAAGTGAAAACCAGTTTCTTCCCTCATGACATCATTCAGCAAATACTGAGTAGTTAAACTTTCCTGCCATCTCCAGCTTTCCTTACTACTGTCCTTTTCAGCATTCACTATACATGTCCCACTCCCTTCAGTTCCCCGACGTACCTCATTAGAGGAGCATTTTGTGGAGGTAGTGTCTCGGGGAATTAGTTTAACGGGTCCGTTAGAGACCATGAGAGTGCAAGATACGCACGTGATTGAATTATTTTTGAATACTGTTTTAGGTTAAGAGGTGAAGTTATAGAAATATATTAGTGTATGTAAACTTATAATCGGGCATATACCCAACTGTATACAACATTTTGCATCTTAGTGTGGTAATACTCCAAGTATTCAATCAGCTGTGGTGAACACACGCTTGAAATATTTGTTCCTTGCTATATTTAGTCTACCCTGTGATAATCTCAATGGGAAAGAGAATCCAATTATTTCGGTTTTTTAGGGTATTCATAGTCTGAAGAGTAATCTATGCTTTATTTTATCAATACTGTATCTAGTTTTCTTATATTGTATGTTTAGGCTTAGTAAATATTAGATTAAGTTTTATTGTGTTTGAACTATTTCCTCTGGGAAGGTTATTTGTGAGATTGAGTGGCCCGCAAGGTGTGTTGCTATCTTAAGACTCACGCACTCTAAACTATTCACGCTACCCTAATCACGCATTCGCAAGGCCTCAGTGCTCTGTATCTCACGTTAACCCGCCGAGTCCCATCGACGTACGATGCACGTCGGTACTTTTTTCCGCAGACAGACCCAGTGACGTGCATCGTAAGTCACGCAATTGCAAGGCCCATTGTGTGCACATTTTTCAACATTCGCGGGTGATTTTTGGTAGGCATATGTGGGAGACCTTTCTCTACCTGCTGTCAAGCAGGGATACTGCCTGACCCCTCCTAACCCCCCTCCCACCCCACACTGGGAAATTCACATGTTAGCAGTAAACTAGCCAGTAAAGGTATGTTGCCCCACAGTCTCTCTAATGACGAAATTCATGGTGAAAGTGATTCCTGAGGTGGAGGACAAAGAAACAAAGGAGCTAAAGGTAGAAACAAACAGAAGTGATGAGGTGGTAATGTCGTAAAGGAAGGTGCCATATACTGGGGTTTTGGGTAAGTGAACAGTGCTTATAAACGTCTATATTATTGTGTGAAAACCATTATAGACTTTTACTACACAGAAATTCGTACCAAATAAATGAAATAAATACGTAATTTAAAGTGGTTTGAATTAGTCAACCCTTCCATAGTTCGTTTTCTTAGCCAGGTACCCTGAAAAAGAAGGAAAACGTAAGGTTGAGTGACACCTGTATCAACATTTTTTTACCTCAGTATCGCGATTCCACTATGAATTTTCGATGTTTCTCACCAAAAGCGAAGGTTTCAGCCAAAAACCAAAAAGTCGAAAATCGGTCAGGATCTGGAGGTAGGCTGGGTAAAAAACCAGTCAGGACTCTGCAGGTTAAAGGATCTAACATTTGTTTCCCGGCATTCGCTGGGTGGTGGCAGCCTACTCTTAATTTATATAGTCAAAAAAATCCAGTCACGACAAAAATAGTCTTTTACAACTAACCAAGTTAACATTCATCAGTTCCCTTCCATGTCCATTATTTGCAGACCGTTAAGAAATAAGCATTAAAAATCGGCAAAATTCTTGTCATATCTACTGTACAAAATTACAATGAATATTGAACACTCAAAAATCAAACTGACTAAGCGAGATACACAAGTCACCCGAGATTGGTATTACAGCAAACTAGACTCTACTAAGGAGATCGGCACCAATGTTGTCTGCCCCAGCTACATGGACTAAGCGGAAGTTATATGCCTGCAGACTAAAAGCCCAACGCAGGAGCCTGTTATTTTTTCCTTTGAATGTCTGGAGGTAGATGAGGGGCTTATGATCTACCTCGAGGATGAACTCTCATCCTCGAAGGTAGTAATCAAATCTCAGGATACGAGAAAACACTGCTAGGCACTCACGTTCTATGGTGGAATATCTGATCTCTCGTGGAAGAAGTTTTCGACTTACATACGCAACGGGATGAGGACAGCCAAGATGATACTGAAGCAAGACGACCCCTAGACCTCGGTTGGATGCGTCAGTCCGGAGAACAAGGTGAGGCTGGGGTCTGGGGGCCGCAGTACCGTGCTGGAGGATAACACAAGCTTTAGGTGGTTAAAGCAGTTTTCCAGCTCACCTGTCCAGGAGAGAGGCTCTCTAACCGTCTTCTTTAGAAAGTCCGTCAGGGGTGCAGTGAAACTGGCAGCCTGTGGAATAAACACCTTGTAAAAATTCACCATACCAAGGAATCCATGTAAAAACTTCTTTGTTGGCGGAGGAGGTATGCGGCACAAGGCCTCCACCTTGCTGGGCTGAGGTTGTAGATGGTCTCCACCGAGAATGAAACCTAGGTACTGGATGGTCGGGAACCCGTAGTGGCACTTTGAGCTCTTGAGGGTAATTCTATGGGTCCTAATCTTCTCGAACACAGCTTTAAGGGTGGAACAGTGTTGGGTCCATTCTGAGGAATAGACAAAGACGTTATCAAAGTAAAATGAAACATTGGGGAGGCCTGCGAGGACAATGCTCATAAGCCGGATGGATGTAGGTAGCGCATGCGTTGACGAGCCCAAAAGGGAGACGGCGGAACTCCATGAGACCAAGGTGCGTGGGGAAGGCTGTTAAAGGCTTGGCCCTGTCAGATAAGGGGACTTGATAATATGCCTTGCACATGTCGAGTTCCGAGAAGAACTTGGCCCCAGAATACAAGTCTTCTTCAATATTACAACAGGGCTCTGCGTGGAAAACAGTGACTGCATTTAAGTGATAATAGTCGATGGCCATGCAGTAAGAGCTGTCAGGCTTACGTACCATTACAACTGGGGAGCAGTGTTGGGATGATGACCGTCTGATGATGCCTTGTTCAAAAAGTCTATTGAGTTCCTCTTCAAAGAAAGGCTTGAGATGGATGGGGACCAGGTAGACTTTTGCTTGAATTCTACTGGTAGTAGTGAGGATGATGTCATGCTCGATGATAGATGTGCATCCAGAAATTTCTGAAAAAATGACATCATATTCATGGATAAGCTTAAGTAAGATAGCTCGTTGTTCTGCATCTAGATTGTGATTGATCTGGGGCTTCAAATCTTCTTCGTCGACCTTGCCTTCGGGTGTCACTTGGAGTCTTGAATACTCGTCCTCTGGATCCTCTGTGCAAGCAAGTTCATCCCCGTTTGGCGTTTCATCATCTCAGGAGAGACTTCATTAAGGAGTTCAGCGAAATTGACCTAGGAACAACGAAAGTAGTGTTTAAGTAAATTAGCATGATACAACTTTTGACCTTTGGGACATTCAGTGAGATAATCGGCCTTACCTCTCTTTTCTAATACCTTGTAAGGACCTTTCCAGGCGACTAGGAGTTTGCTAGTGTCGCTGTGAAGTAAAACAAGCACCTCATCACCAGGCTGGAACTGACGGTCTTGGGACTTCACATCAAAGTATGCCCTGTATCGGGAAATGCTTACCTCTGCATTCTGAGCAGCAATCTTCGCTGTTTCAGCCAACTTATCCTGCAACTCTGTTAAGTATCTAAAAGAGGACATATCGTCGTCCTGGAGACTGCGATCTTCCCATAGGTCCCGAAGTACTGACAGTGGTCCTCTGACTTTTTTTTTTTTTATGTGTCCGACTCTGGGCATAGGCTTTACAGCCTGCTATCAAGGCCCAGCCGTCCTCCTACATACCATACACCTCTACATGTCACCACTTCGGCGCTAACACCCACCGTCCATATTGAATACATGCTAGGCCTGTCTCATACAGGACTGGTGTATTGGTATTAGCGGGGTTATTTTTACGACATGTCGGCGGGTCTTCTGGTAGATCAGTAAAGCCTGATTTAATGACATTCAAATCCTTATACTGTTCCCTGCCCCAGCGAGGATTCGAACCTGGGTCCCTCGGGACTGCAAGCCAACTCTCTACCGATCGAGCTACCGCCTCCCCCAGTTCGAAGGCAGAGAATCCAGTCCTGTCACTGTTTATCTCCCTGAAGACAGATAAAGTGGGAATTAGATACCGGTGTCACTCACGAGGCTTTTCAGTGCACAACTTGCATAGGGACGCTTTCAGGGGGCCATGTAGCCTCTCAACACGGCCGTTCGCACTGGGGTGGAAAGGAGTAGTAAAAGCTGGCTTGACACCCAGGAGCTTATGCAATTGTGCCATACGTTGGGAAGTAAACTGCATACCTTGGTCAGATAATATCTCCCTTGGAATTCCAACCCAGGAGAAGATGGAGAGTAGAGCTTCTGCCACAGAGATTGAGTCAACATCTTTAAAGGGGACAGCTTCTGGAAATCCAGTGGCATAGTCGATGAGGGTGAGGATGTATCGGTGCCCTTCTGATGAGGGAGGCGACAGAGGTCCAACCAGGTCGATGGCTACCCAGGAAAATGGTTCAGTTATTACAGGATGAGGCTGTAGAGGCACAGGTCTAACTCTGCCCTTTGATGACATTCTTTGACATACATCGCAAGACCTGCAAAAATCCCAGATGTCCACACCCATACCTGGCCAGAATAATTTATCGGCTATTTTCATGCAGATCTTTCTGTGTAAAAAATGACCAGCCAAAGGATTTTCATGTCCAACAGACAAAATAACAGGCCGGCAACCTTTAGGGACAACAAGGGAGAGTTTACCAACCTTCTCAGGGTGCTTGGAGGCCATCGGACAGAAAATACTGGAATGACGACCCATCCTTGGATCTCTCCACTTCGTTGGAGTTGGCCTTGTCTCAAAGTCCTGCTAGAGTGGGGCAAGATTCTTGCAGACTACCGAATTCTTCTGGGATTATGGTTAGAGGCTGAATTTCTGGCAGTATCAGTGGATGGTCTTGCTTCACTCTACCACTTCGAGTCTGGACCACGTTGACATGGTTCTGGACAGAACAAGATTCCTGTGCAGGGGGTGGATCGGCTATGCCTCCAACAGTGCAGACGGGTGTGTTCGTCTTGGCTTGATATTCTACCAGAGGTAGAGCCTGAAAGAAAGGGAGGATCATCAAGTAAAGGATTGTTAGGATCACATGTCCCAGGAATGTTACCTATAAGTATGCTCTTCACTGGAGCTCTTACCGCATTGACCCATCCCTCATAGTACTGGCAGAGGATGTAGCAGCGAAAAATGGGGAACTTGCCAACCCACCCCAGGAAGTCTTCTACTTGCAACTTGGGACACGAGGAAACGTCGGCGTCGGGAACTGCCCATTCAGACACTATGACTGTGTTGCAGCCAGTGTCCCTGATGATGGTCGAGGTCCAAGAGCCGTCAATAGTGCCTGCAACAAAAAAATCCGAAGGGGTACAGTCATTCATGCAAAATCCTACCTTGCGTTTTGATTGATCCACTGCTCCATCCTTAAAAGCACGATGGTTCTTTGGAGAGCGAACCTTAAGATGGCCTTCTTCCCCACAGTTATAACACTTCAACCGAGAAGTGTTCTTTGCAGTGAATTGGAAGGTGGTTGTGGCTTGTGAAGGCTTGGGACTAGCACCCATGGGCTTCTTGTGTGAGGCAGAGGGCTTTCCTGAGGAACTGGTGGAGGTGTGCTTCGGGTAAGCATTATGTGCAGATGCCCAAACATCGACCTTCTCCACTGCTGTCTTGAGGTCTGAGGCCTGTTGTTCTTTGATGAAAAGGTGGATGTCTGGGAGGAGGGAGACCAGAAATTGATCTAGAACCATAAACTCACGGAGGTCTTTGAATGCGCGGGGAACCTTGCAGGCTTCCAGCCAGGAGTCAAAAAGCTATTGTAGGCGGGTCGTGAACTTCCGGTAATTCTCTCCGACTTTGATCTTATTGTTCCTGAAGCCCAGTCGGTATCGTTCAGGCATTTTATCAAAGCCAGTCAGCAATCCCTTCTTGAGGAGAGAAAGGTCACTTATGGTGTTTGTGTCAAAAGTGGAATATAATTCAGCAGCGTCCCCAGTTAATGAGCTCTTCAACCTAATAGCGAGAGAATCTTCATCCACTTTCAGTAGTTGAGCTATTCTCTTAAATGTAGTCAGATAGGAGGCAATGTCCTCACCTTCATTGTAGACAGGGAGGCTAGGTCGTTTCAAAATTGGCCTGGCTGCTGTTGTTGAGAGTCTGTCGATTGATTGGTCAACCCAAGTTTTGCCAGCTCAGACTGCTGCTCCTTCTCCCTCTCTTCATGCTCTCGTTCCTTCTCCTTCTCTGCACACTCTCATTCCTTCTCCTTCTCTTCACGCTCTTGTTCCTTCTCCTTCTCTTCATGGTCTCGTCCCCTCACCTTCACTTCACGCTCTCGTTCCTTCTCCTTCTCTTCATGCTCTCATCCCTTCTCCTTCTCTTCACGCTCTTTGGCTCTTTCATCTCTCTCAAATACTTGCTGTGTAAGAACAAATTGGTACACATCACTCCCTTCTAACCCAAGACTTTCAGCCTGAGCCCTGAGTTCTTCGATGGTAGAAAACTTATCAGAGTACTACCCATTAAATATAAAAACAAACATGAAAGAACACCTAAACAGTACCCATCCTGACAACAGAGGGACTTGACGTTCCAAAACACTTGGCTGGCTATAGTGCTAACAGACACGATCACTAGCCAGAAGATTACCTTCGCCGCTACTTCCCCAACCAGAACAAGGGCGGTTAAAAGGATTAACCTGCATTTAGGGTAGGCGGTAGCTCGATCGGTAGAGAGTTGGCTTGCGGTCCCGTGGGACCCAGGTTCGAATCCTCGCTGGTGCAGGGAACAGTTTAAGGATTTGAATTTCATTAAATCAGGCTTTACTGATCTACCAGAAGACCCGCCGACATGTCGTAAAAATGACCCCGCTAATACCAATACACCAGTCCTGTATGAGACAGCCCTAGCATGTATTCAATATGGACGGTGGGTGTTAAGCGCCGAAGTGGTGACATGTAGATTGTAGGAGGACGACTGGGCCTTGATAGCAGGCTGTGAAGCCTATGCCCAGAGTCGGACACATAAAAAAAAAAAAAAAAAAAAANTAATCTATACTCAAACCACAGTTAACACTGTCATGAGCACTCCCGCACCTCACACTAGTGAGTGTGGTAGCAGCACAAAACAACTTTGAACAACTTGTGTGCTCACGGCACCTTACCTGTCCACCACCAAACTCACTGCACACTACACTGCTCAAAATCCTGGCAGGGTCGCCACTTGTGAGGAGACGAATGCGAATACCTTTCACTTCCCTTCTCCACAGATCCAGGAATGTGCAAGCTAAATAATGTAGGGTGAGACCCATGAGCATGTGGCAGGTAGAACAACAGAAAAATGCGAAGAGATTTAATGAGCTTCTCTTACCAATAATAAGGGCAAAACGCTGTATTTTTAATACACAAAAACACAATAACAACAGCCAGCCAGAGTGGAGAGAGAGGAAGCAGTGCTCACTTCAAGTCGTGGGAGCTTTCTGCCGTCTTGTCCCGGATCAGGCAACAGGTAATCTCTGTTGAAACGTTGAGACAGGCTCGAAGATGTGGAATGGGTGATGAGACACCAACTGGAGAAGATGTTGAACTGATCTTGAGGGTGGCAGGTGTCTCAAGTGAAGCAATAGATGAATTCAGTGGAGTTTTCCCCCTTACAATGATATATTTCAATTTCGAGTCTTAAAATTGCATATATTCCACATTGCCAAGCTAAGACAGTATTTGAAATGGCATACAAGATATTTGTAGAAGCGATTCTTTAGCAAGAGATTTTGCATACTACACCTTTTGATCCACTAGCACATTAAATACTGATAGTATATTGTTACTGAAATGCGTATAATTAACAAAGGACAAAATGTTAAGGTGTATTATGAGTACATGGAGAGAAAGTGGACCCAGTTCACTCAACATCTCACCAAAACGTACTTCATGAAGCCAGCCTTGTCATAATGCTGAATACTACAGCTTCATATTCTGCATTTAGTGTCCTCCTCTTCATAATGTTTCAGCTTTCATTAGATTTGCCACAGTGTGTGATGTGGATAATTCAAGGCAGTCCATATATAACACTCCCCTTTCACTCCACTGGGCTATTTTTTTTTATAATTGCAGGGGTGGGTCAGTCATTGCTGTCAGTGTCTATCCTGTACCATTTATTAATTTTCTATTCCCATTATCGCAAGTATGCCCACAACAGGAGACTTAGCCTTCCCCACAACACCTAATACATCACCAAATTAGCTTCTAGTGAAGCACTATTTGCAGACCACCCTGTATATCACTAAGAAAAAGGTACAACAAACCCTAAAATGCGGCCCTAAGCTTCTTGTCCCCTACCACAGTCAGCAGAAACAAAACAGGAATGGAAGATTAGTGGGAGCAAAGAGGTTACTCGTATAGAGACATGAAGGCGAACTGGTAATGTAATTAATTCCCATGATTATGGAGAAATTTGAATATAGAGCTGGAAAATAGAAATGGACAAGAAAGGACAAAATTGAACAAGATGGGGTGAATGTACTGTACACTGTACAATAATTCTGATAAGGAACATACAAAAAATGCTCTAAAAATTATTCAGGATATCTAAAGGTAATAAGATATATACAGTAGAGGTGTATGAAGAAACCATAAAGCACTAGAAGAAGGAAATATTACGATAGGGGAGAAAGGAGATAAATGATGATAATGGAGTAATTCCATGAATTATCTGGAAGGGTAGGAGAGGAAAAAGACACAAAATGGTTGAGACAAAATGAAACGGGATCACAGGAAGAGGTTACATTCAGGCATAACTTAAATCTTCGGTGCTAGAGAGAAAGACACTTTAACGTGGTGGTACCGATATATGTAGGTAGTGGAAGTGCTGAGTTATGTAAATGTCCCTCAACTTCCTTCTTATCCACCGAAAGGATGATGGCGGACTAAAGAAAATGGGTATTCTCAACCTACACTCCAATGGGTTCACATTCTAATGAAACTGGGGCTACAACTACTGCTACTTAAGACTTCAGTACAAACTCCCCAGAGCTGAAAAAATAATCGTCTGGAGGCAGCAAGAATAGACATAATTAATTCGTTATTGTAATGAAGCAGCTCAAGTTTGTATTGCTAGTGAGTAACTATAAGAAACTGAAAATATGAAGCTAGGCAAGACACAAAACTGATGGTGGAAGAGCTCATTTACGTAGTTAGAGTATGTTGGTGGAAATGGCGGAGATCAGTGTTTGCTGGAGCCTGGAGGCTGTGTACTGAAGTGGCTGATTGATTGATTATTAGATATAATTAAAAAAAAAAACACTGATGGAACTGCCAGGGTCATTATGCCACTGTACAAGGTAAAACGCTTCCCCTCCCCCCCCAAAAAAAAAAAAAACATACCAGTACCCCACTCCCAGAAAAAATTTAACATTCGTTTGTAAAAATAAAATGCTTACAATGAAAAAGAATAG
>JAGKTI010023703.1:0-13144 GCA_018397915.1 Birgus latro
TTCCAATACACTAATCCCCTATAAAGTTGGACTATGTTAAATGAGAGAGACTTGACTCAGACCTTCCCTGTATGCGACATTATAGGTGGCACAAGAACCCCTATATGTGAAAACAGATGAGTATCCCGAGATAAGGCTCCTGTGAGCCACGGGAACACTCTCGTTGAGAGGATGTGTGAAGGAACTCACAGGTATTCGCATCCCATTCCGCCTATCAATGACCACATGTACAGTGCCATATAAGGGTCTTGCTCTTTTGATACACGGTATGTAAGAAACTTAGCTCTATATGGATATATAAGTCATGACTGAGATAAGCAGGTCCAACTGGGGAATGCTGTTGGATTGGCTCCATTATAGTTGGGAATGGCTTTCGTTCTTCATATTCCAGGAGATTGGTGTCAGTTTGTATATCAGGTGATGTGTTGCATAATTATTTGACAGGGTAAAATATTGAGAGAGGTCCATTATATTAGCTAAAAATACTTATCAGCTTCTGTTTAGGGGTGGGTTGAATTTGGCTTTGATGTTAAATGTTTAGATATATTAATTATGTATTCAAAATAGTTCCCATCTACTCCTGAGCCAATAATTTTGTATTAAGAGGAACAGAGAAACTCGATGCCACTTCCTTCCTAAGCTGTATGTTCCCTCTGTCCAGCAGGAAGAGGGATCTAGCAATGTTACAACTGCAGCTGATGGTTCACCTCTGGCCCCATCTCCACCTGGAGATGTTGTTACCCAGCCCATGGGTACCTTAGATCTGAAGCACGGAATGGCCTCCTCTAATGATTCGAGTCCTGTGGACTCTACTTCCACTTCTGGAGCTTCTGGTGGGGGCAATGACTGTCCTCCACCTCCAAAGGCGGCCACCAAGTCGCCTTCCAAGCAAACTGGTCTGCCCACTCCAAGAAAGAGTGTGGTACAACTCATTTCCTCGTCCTCCCGTTTACTTTCGGCCGTTCAACGGAGGGTGAGGTTTCCTGGTGCTGGGCAGGCTCCTCCAAAGAGCTTTCCAAAGCATAAACCCAAACCCACTGGGGGGGCAAGATTGTCACGCCCGTCATCCTAATCCTTCCTTCGCTATAGGAACTATGGCATTTTCAGCCAGTATAATACAATGGAACTATCGAGGGTTGCGGGGTAATTGGGAGGAGCTGCGGAACCTCCTGACCTGTTCCCCTATGTGTATATGTCTCCAGGAAACTCTTGTAGGGTTTGCCACCCCCCATGCACCACCTGGGTACACTGCTTTCTACTCAACACCAACCCAGGGTCCTGTCGGGGGTAGTGCTGTTTTGGTGAGAGCTGACATCCCTCATCGGCCAGTCCACCTCCAGTCTGACCTCCAGTGTGTAGCTGTACGATTGTATGCCCACCACTGGTATACGGTATGTTCCATTTATTTACCACCCAACACAGCAGTCGATAGGGTAGAACTTGAGAACTTTCTTGGCCAGTTACCTAAGCCCTTTCTTCTCTTGGGAGTCGCCACCCTTTGTGAGGTTACTGTCTTACTAACCAACGTGGGAGTTTGTTGGCATCCTTATTGGAGGATGAGGATCTTGCCCTGATCAATACTGGGGCGTTTACACATTTTCACCCCCAGACAGGTTCATTTACAGCTATTGACCTCTATCTGCTCTCCTGACTGTCTTCTGGACTTTACCTGGGAGGTTGTGGAGGATCTCCATGGAAGTGACCACTTTCCCATCCTTCTCACTGCAGCAGCGTGTAGTCCCTGTTCTCGTTTACTGAGGTGGAGAGTGAATAAGGCAGACTGGTCCCTTTTCTCTTCTCTGATTTCTATTAATGTCTCAGTCGAAGACTTTCCACATATTGATGAGGCTGTTTCATTCTTTACCTCCCTTCTGCATTCTGCTGCCCTTCATGCTGTTCCCAAAACTTCTGGCATGTATCGCTACCGACCTGACCCGTGGTGGAATGAGGAATGCAGCGTAGCTGTACGTGCTAAGAGGTTAGCTTTCTCCCGTTATCGAAGATGCAGGACGGAGCATAATCTTGCTGAATTCAGAAGGGCACGGGCTAAGGCTCGTTGAGTACTGGAACAAGCTAAGCGGGATTCATGGATGGCATATGTGTCATCTGTTAACTCAAAGACACCAATGTCTCAGGTGTGGAAGAGGGTGCGAAAGATTTCGGGAAAGTTCAGTCAAGGCAGGTCCCCTGTGCTGATGTCTAATGGTGAGCCTGTTGGTGATCCTGCAGCTGTGGCCGATATTTTTGCGTCTGCCTTTGTGGCAGTCAGTCAAAGAGACACTACCTCACTAATTTTTGCCAGACGATGGGAGATAGAGGAGGCAAGGTGTTGGACTTCCGTTCAGGGAGTGTGGAGTCCTACAACCTCCCATTTTCTTTTTGCGAACTCCAATCTGCCCTTTCCCTCTGTCATGACACCTCACCAGGGCCGGATGATATTCCTAACGCAATGCTCCGACACCTGGATAAGGATGCTTTGTCCTTTCTCCTCAGCCTTTTTAATAAAATCTGGAGGGAATCTTCTCTCCCCACCTCTTGGCGTGAGGCTATTGTTCTGCCGTTCCAGAAGCCGGGGAAGACAGGCAACAGTGCCTTGGAGTATTGACCAATTGCCTTAACATCCTGATTGTGCAAACTATTTGAGAAAATTGTCAACACACGCCTAATGCATTTCCTAGAAAGGAATGAATGTCTCTCTCAATGTCAGTTTGGGTTTCGAAAATGTCGCTCAACAACTGATGCACTAGTTCGCCTTGAGACTGCAGCATGTGATGCCTTTGCTAGACGGCAACATCTGGTGTGCGTTTTTTTTTTTTTATCTTGAGAAAGCATACGACACTACATGGCAGTTTGGTATACTCCAACAACTCCATTCGTATGGTTTACGAGGCAGGCATCCCCTATTTATATAAAATTTTCTGCGTGTGTCCTCAGTGTGACCCTTTTTGCCGTAGCATTGGACGGTATTGTGTCCTCTATCCCAGAAGGAGTGTCTGCCTCACTGTATGTTGATGATCTGGCTTTATGGTATGCAGCTTCCCGAATGTCCGTGGCTGAACGTCGCATGCAGCTCGCTATAGACAGGGTCTCTCAGTGGGCCACCATGCACGTCTTCCGTTTCTCCCCAACAAATACAGTGGCCTTACATTTCTGCCGTTTGAGAGGTGTTCACCCTGACCCAGACCTCCGGTTATATGGCCAGAGGGTGCGATGTGTGGACGAGACAAAGTTTCTTGGGCTCATTTTCGACAGGAGACTGACGTGGGTACCTCACATCCGTTCATTACGACTATCATGCTTCCATGCCTTGTCCCTCTTACGAACCCTATTTCACTTGTCTTGGGGCACGGACAGGACCAGCCTGCTCCGACTTTACCGCGCCTTAGTGAGGAGCAAATTGGACTATGGGTGTGTGGTATATTCTTCTGCTACTGAGGCCCGGCTGAGACCACTACATTCGGTTCATCATGCTGGGATTCGTCTGTCAACTGGGGCTTTCCGGTCTTCCCCTATAGAAAGTCTGTTGGTAGATGCAAACGAACCGCCACTGGATCTCCGCCGACAGTCCCTGGTGCTGCAGTGTTGGCACTGCCTTCACCGTCTTCCGAGCTCATTGAGTTGTCAGGCTGCATCTGAGGTCGCTCTTTCCCCCATTTATAACACCCATCCTCGCTATCCACACCCGTTTGGGTACAGAGCGAGGGTTGCCATGGGGGAGTTGGGTGTCCAGTCCTCCCCTGTTTGCCCTATGCGTATCCTCCGAGTGGCTCCCTGGCTTCTCCTAGAAGTGCAACCATGTGATTACTTCCTCGAGAGGAAGGCATCTATTTCCTCACAGGTAGCTCTGTCTTATTTTTTGGAACATGCCTCTATTCATAGTGACTCAGTCCCTGTGTATACGGAATGCGGTTGAAATGATTTTTAGCTTTCCTCCAGCTTCAGCCAGTGCCTTACAAGCTTTGTGTCATGGCTTCCTGTCACACCCCCTAGTTTTACCTGTCTTGGAATGGTTCTTCTTATTATTCAGGCGAGGATACTCTGTACAACTGTGTTGGGTCCCTGCACATGTAGGGGTCGTGGGCAATGAGCGAGCTGACTCTCTGGCTAGAGCTGCTGCCTCTCGTCCTTCCTCTCCAAGTTGCCGTGTCCCATTCGAGGATTTGTGTGCGGCCACTGTGGGGGCTGTCCGTTCCTGCTGGCAAAGGAGGTGGGATGCAGCAGGGGCAAACAAACTCCGCAGCATTCGTCGGAACCTGGGTGATGGGGTATATGTGGGACTGTCCCGACAGTGGGAAACAGATTAGGCTCGTCTTCGGATTGGCCACAGTAGGCTGACTCATGGTTTTTTGATGGAGAGGGCGCCCCCTCCCTATTGTGATGACTGTCTGGTTCCTTTGACTGTGCGGCATCTCTTTGTCGAGTGCCCCAGTCTTGGGGACCTTCGTCGGCGGTACCTTTCTAGATGCTGAGCCAACAACGGTTCGTACCTTCTCTCCTCAGTGCTTGGGGAAGAGGCTTGTGTTATGGGGGGAAGTATTTTCTCCTTTGTGTTGCGTTCTGGCCTTCTCTGCAAGCTATAGAGCTTTACCATATTTTAGCTTGTTTTAATGATAATGTATTAGTTTTAACCCTTATCTTTCCATTATATTTTTATTTTTTTTAGTTTTGGTCGCTTTTATACTGTTGGTTTGTTTTAAGCATCGTTTTTCTTTGTATTTTATTATGTCTCATATATAGCTGGTTTGTTTTAAGCATCGATTTTCTCTTTGCTTTTTATTGTTATTATTATATATATTGATTTTCTTTTATTGTTTGTGTTCGGCGGCATATGACCTCCGCTGTTGTGCTGCCATGTCGCATCTTCATTCATTCATTTATTCCTTAGTTGTATATTTTTGCATATTCTGTTGCTATTTTTTGTATCAAAGTTTTTATTTACGTAGTCTGTCTTGGAAATGAAAAGTCATAAAGAGTGTGCATGAGAGGAGCAAGATGTCGTAAGTAAAATAGATTGTTAAGGAAAAGGTGCTAGGGAGCCCCCTAAACCGAAGAGAATACGAGCCTTAATGTTTCAAATATTTGTTGGTATATGAATGAGGAGCCTGGATAAAATCGTCTGACTGTAGCGACAACTTCATTAATCTAAACGCAGAAAATATCTAACAAGATTTACTTTCCGTGAATAAGGAGCATATTGTTAAACCTCTTTATCCACAGAAAGTTGCGTAATATTTTCTGAGTTTTGAAGAATTATGCAAATCTATTAGAAAGAAGCAAAATCAGTGCACTGTCACCAAATGAGAGCATTTTTTTTCATACTTCACTATAAATGTTCCTTTATACTTCACCTCGTCCCAGTTGTTTGTTGGTAATGTGTGGAATGTGAAATTGAGTGCCCTGGCCAGATACACCAGCTGGTTGTAGTCCATGCCGGAGTGTGTGGTGTTGTCGCCCTCCCCTGACGTGATCCAATACGGTTCATAGGGAAAAATTGTAGCGTTGAGCCTCATACCGTGAAAACTGAAACAATATAAATGTTTTCAGCCCCACATGAACTTCTTTTTTTTTCAACATTATCTCCTATTCACGTTGGTTATGGGAGCTGCCAAACACCTCTTACTTAGCCATTTACTTTTGGATGTGGGTGGTCAATATCCTTTTGTACGTTAATTATGCATAGTACATGGTGATGTTTTAAGGATTTATGTAACATAGAAGACGACAGTAGGGTGTAATACACAAAACAACTCGCCTAACATAGATGTTAGGGAGCTTCCTCAACCAACGTTAATACGGTTCATTTTGTCAGTGCTGGATAAACATCAATATTTTTCGTATTCTAGTAAAAAAAAAAGGGGGGGGAAGGTGTTTCCCGGCGTTTCTTAAGGTATCCATGTTATGGACGATTGGTAAATCACACCACCATGGATGGTGGTGTGAAAGCATACCACGAACCGTCCGCATATTTCCGTTCTGTTTGGGTATTCGTCTCAATACCACAACCAACCACCGCAGCCAAGCAGCCCTAGTGGGATGAGTTAGTGTTATGTGCTGTGTTTTAGGGTGTGACTTCTCGCGCCATACCACACAGGCTCAAACCTCAAGCCCTCTACTGTGTCTAAGGGCACGACTTCTCACACCGTAAGCCACAGGCACAAGCTTTTGGGGTCCTTTATTACATGACCGGGTTAGAACATTCCCAAGGAACAGGGCAAAAATACTGGCAAGGCAAGGTTACACATATATTAAGCAGATTGACGGATACAATACAATATTATTTGTGGCACTTATAGGAATTCTTACAATACATAGAAATAACACACAATATAGCAGGGTGGCACACGGTAGATATTGAGTCTGTGGCTCACTGTGTGTCCTGATTGGGGCTGCACTGAAAGTTCTGGCCTTCTGTCGGCCTAACGTCAGTTTCTAGACATGTATCACTGTGGGTCACTGAACCTTTGCACTGGGGAGAGTTGGTCGAGTATCACTGTGGGAATCACTGCTCGTTTCACTCCGCACTGGGGAATAAGGGGGGGCTTAGGAGGATGTCACTCAAGGGGGAAGGGGAATACGTGAGGGTCACATGGGGGAGATGTAGGTTGCAAGAGGTAGGTTTACACTGGGGAAGGGTTTGCACTAAGGGAAACACTCGAATTTACACAGCACGGGGCAGACGGCTGGAAGAGGAGACACTCACGCCCTTGGAAGGTTCAGGTGGCTGCCCGGAGTCAGTGGAGTGCCGCTTGGAGACACAGGAGTTGTCGCACGTCGGGGACGTCCCATAGGCGCAACAGGAATTCCGGCTTGGGTCCGTCATGAGGGGGGGCCACGGGCATGGTCTGGCCCTCAGGACTAGGGCCGAACAGGGCCAGGAGGTGAGTGGCCCTCCGGATAGCTCGGGCCGTCGTCGGGGTGCGTGGGATGTCTTGGGACCCAGGGGGGCCCACGTAGGGCACCCTTCGGTGGTCATGGACTGCGGTCTCGGGAGGAGGAGGAGGCTGTCAGGAGTTGCCTGTGGCCGTGGAGCCCCTGCGAGTTCGTCAGCGCCGGCGACAGGGACATGGGCGGCTGGGCAGTCCGGATCTCCGCGTCAGGTCCACTCCGCGCCGTACCTGTAGGGGAGAGAGAAGGGCGCCTCGCTCAGCTACAGGGGGGGCGGGCTGAGCCAGAGACTTGCTCCCCTACGGAAGCCTCCAGCCTGGTGGAGGAGGGGGAGCCGAAGCTCACTCCCTCGACTTGGCAGGACCTGTGGGCGCCACCATAACTCCATGCTGGGACAGGAGGGGATCCGTTGGTCACTCCTCTGGCCTGACAAGCCCTGTGGAATCCTGACAGAGACGAGGAAGAAGGAGATCCGGTGGACGCTCCCTCAGCCTGGCAGGTCCGGTGGATGTTGCTGAGGCGTCCCTCGCTCCGAGGACGGCAGGAGGGATAGACCCAGTGGGCGCTCTCAGTTGGGCAGACCCGGTAGGCGCTACCATACTCCTGCTGGGGGTCTGGTGCAGCCGCGGCGTACCCAGTGGGCGACACCACAATGGTAGGACGGGTTGATGCTACCTCGACTCTGCTCCCTGACTCAGGACGGGCAGGAGAGATCCGGTAGATGCTCCCACGTTTACTGGCCCAGTAGGCATAGCTGTGCCTCCGCTCCTGGAGGTGGGTGGCAGATGAGGAAGAACCGGCGGTCACTCCTTCACCGGCTATTCCGGTGGATGTTGCTGGGCTGCCGCGTGGGGCTGCGTTAAAGCAATTCCCACCTCGAGTCTGCTGCTGGCCCCTACGGGTGGAGAGTAATGCCGTGAAACTGCTACCTCGGGTCTGGACTGGTTGAGGGGAGGAGGGGCTTACAGGAGAAGATGAGGTGTGCTCTTGTGGCCTGGAAAGGCCCGGTCACATGTAAGGTGGCTATTTCTTGCCTGTTACTGTGGGTGGGGGCATCGTTGTTAGGGCGCATTTTAGGTTTGGTCAGGTTTGGATGAGGATAAGAAGTAATTTTGCCTGGGAATCACATTGAGCATATTTCCGAGAAAAACCTATGGTTAATTTTGAAACGACGAGGCGAGCGTCGTTCCTGGCTGAGGGTTCCCGGTGGTGAGACGAATATGGATACAGAACGGAAATATGCGACCCGCCCTGGAGGATGTGTTTTGATTCTCATTTTGGTTTATATAAAATTCCCAATCCATCCATCCGTCCCTGTTCTCTATCCCTCATGTTTAAGCTGGATTCTTAGATCGTGCTTAAGAACTCTATTAAAGATACTTAGTCAAAATTCTGTTCTTTTAAAAGTGGATATTTTCTCTTCTCGTCATAATTAGAAAACAAGGTTTCTTCTCCCTTCCCCGAGCCGCCAAATGTAGCTGCTATAACTCAGATGTTTCAGTTTTGTCTTTGAATATACAACATTCTGTTTATTTCCCATAAAAACTACGGATAACTTTTGGTTTGGTGTAGAGTATGTGGTGTGCTGTCCATACAGTGCTCATGACCCTCCTCTAATCCACTATCTTTACACACACTCACCGGAGTAAAATTGTCAGGAAGCATCAAAAATAACCTGAGAGGACATCATCCTACTGATACAGAGGGAGAATGAACACGTGATTAAAGAAAAAATACTGGGTGTCACGTGTTTGGATAACATTGCCATGAGATAAGGAACGATAATTTGCCTAAGATAAACTTGGATCCATGTTTGTCGTGTTCGTGCAGAAACTGTCAGCCTGCCTATCTATCTGCTTGTCAAGCTATTGCCAGACTTCGCATCCTGTGAGGACTGGCCTCGTCAAAAGAATTGCCAGGCCTTTCTGTCCATACCAAGCAACGACCATCTTTCCATGACACAACTCCCTCTCTAACACTCTTGTATTCCATGATACATTTTTCTTCCGACTCTGGACATAGAGTTGACAGTCCGTTTTTGAAGATACAGGAGCTTTCTACTAGCCAGACATCTTCACATGTCACGATACTGGCTCTAATACTCAGTGCCTACACATGCTCAACTGGTTTCATTCAGGTCTGGTGTGGTGGGCAACGGTGTTTGAGGGACATGTCATTGGGTCGTGTGGAAGACATGTCACTTCTTTATCAGTTCAATAATCACTTCCAAATTGTGAATCTGGCAGGAGGTAGAGATTCAGATTACTGTGATTTTCTTTTTATCTACGTCTGTGGGATACATACAAATAAAAGTCGTTTCAAACTAAAGTAATACCGATTCATTCTCTAACTGATTTTGCTGTGGAAAAAAGAAAATCGATATTTCGGTTCGAAAGTGTATATTTAGTTTGCCTTACTTCAGCTAACAAACATGTACATTCTTTATGATACCTCACAATGCACCCCTCATCCCTTACCAGACAGACTGCAATACCTCCTCCCCAGACATCACATTCTGTTTACCAGTACTTGTACTCAACAAAACCTGGCGAACGAAACTCGAACTTGCTACAAATCATCTCCCCATCATTATCACCTTATCAACACAATCCAGTCCACTGTGGTAACGTCTCACGCACACTAATTTATTCATTCTTCGATCTTTAGTGGAAAAGTTTCTAGAGAAGAGAAAGAAGTTGTGTGCAGCCTTCATGGATCTGGAGAAAGCTTATGACAATGTGGATAGACAAGGATTGTGGAAAGTATTAAAAATATATGGATTGGATGGAAAGTTGTTGAAGACAGTGAAGGGTACTGTATGTATCTGGGTGCTAAGGCTGCAGTGAGTGTGGATGGCAAACTGAGTGAGTCTTTCCATTTGATGGTTGGATTGAAACAAGGATGTGTTATGTCGCCATGTTTGTTCAATCTGTACATGGATGGGGTTATAAAAGAGATACAAGGTCGGGCAGTGGATGTTGGAGTGGCCCTAGTGAGAGAGGGCAGTGTTTGGAAACTCCCTGTACTGTTGTTTGCATATGATACTGTGTTGTTGAGCGAAGACGAAGGGGAGCTGCAAGGCTTGGTAGATGAGTTTGGGAGAGTGTGTAAGAAACGGAATCTAAAGGTGAATGTAGAGAAGAGTAAAGTGATGGTCTTCGAGAGAAGTGAAGCCAGTGAATGTGCAGTGAGATTGGATGGGAAGGATATGGAGAATGTGAGTGAATTTAAGTGCTTGGGTAGTGTCATGAGTAAGGATGGAAGTCTGGAGGGTGCAGTGCTTGAAAGGGTGCAGCAGGGAAGGAAGGTTACTGGTTTGTTGAAAGCAGTGATAAGAAACAGGGAGGCGAGCATGGAAGTGAAAAAGTTGTTACATGACAGTATTGTGATACCAACTCTAACATATGGAAGTGAAGCTTGAACCCTGTTGGAAGGACAGAAGTCAAGAGTGAGAGCAGTGGAAATGAGTTATTTGAGAGGAGCATGTGGAGTCACATGGAGAGACAGACTAACAAATGAGGAAGTGAAGGAGCGTTGTGGTGTGGATGTGGACGTGATAGGAAGCGTTAGGAAAAACACGTTAAGGTGGTTTGGGCATGTGGAGAGGATGGAGAGTGAAAGACTGACGAGGAGAGTGTATGTGAGTGAGGTGGAGGGGGCGAGAGGGAGGGGGAGGCCGAGGATGAGATGGAGGGATGGAGTGGAGAGGTATATGAGAGAGGGCTGTGTGAGTTGGGAGCGTGGTAGTGAAATGGCAGGGGACAGAGTGACATTTGGGCGATTTGTTTGTGGCCACCCCGTGCGGGATTAAGGCGTCTGGCAATAGATAGATAGACAGATAGAACATAACACACATAATGGAGCACTGTACAGCCCATGCCATTCGCAGACACATCAACGGTATAGGGAATCTTTGGGACAGCCCTATAGGAGCAGTTGCATACCTGAGGTTGACGGGTCTGCTTAAACGGACTGGGGTTATGCAGTACATCCGTACCTAGGCGGAGATTTTCTTCTTTTTACAGCTTCTTCTCCTTGGCTCAGTTGCAGAATATACAATACTGTGCTCTACTGCGTATTTTTGTCCGTGGCACATCACTGTGACTAGTGCTACAGTCTGGTGTCCCTCCACTGTTAGAGATCAGCAGTCAAGGAGAGATGGCAAATTTGGGGGGAAAGGTGAAGAGGATTTGGTGACATCCTCAAGTTAATAAGAAACAGTGGATGGATTGGAGAGGTGTATTGGTGAGGTGTGCGTGAACTTGAGAGAGGGCAGCCTGATGGCAAAGGATAAGGTGATATGGAGGCGATTTGTTTGTGGCCACTCCTTCCGGATTAAAACATCTAGCGACAGATAGACAGACTGAGTACATTACGCACTTGTGGAATTTATCAGGAAACATGCTTTGAGGCTTGAGGTTGATGAAGCCTCTTGTGGGGGTCCATGAGGCCACCTGCACCACCCGAGCACCGGTGGGGGTGTACGGCAGGTTTGCAAATATTCCATAACTGTAATTCACAATAAACGTTAAATAAAAGAAAATTAACAATGTATTGCACATATGTAAGACACCATAAATGTTAAATAAAGGAACATATCGATATTTTCCATATAATAGACAATAATTGTTAAATATAAGAACATAGCGAAATATTTCACATCCCTAATACACAATAAATATCTAGTAAAGCAACACAGCTATATATTCCACATCTGTAATGCGCAGTAAATGTTAAATAAAGGAACATTAACGATACTGCCCCTTCACTGAGATGTAAGCAGTAATTAGACAAGGAACTATACCGAGTTTACTCTAACTTTGCCCAGATTTTCGTCCTTTGGCGGTTATGTCAGGTAGCTGAATGACGGAGAAGACTATGCTCCCGCTGAACATACTTTCCATTTCACTTTTTCGTGACCATAATCTAGTATTCACTTATTGTTACAGCAGCATTCAGGATGGAGCGGTTGCAATTTTAGGCCAAACTAGCATTAAAAAGAGTGACACTTTATACACTTTACCTAACATAACACTTTACCTAAACACGCCATACCAGCATATTCCATTTTTTTTATTTTTTTATGCAAGGGTGAAGGAAACCAAAGGCCATGGGCCCACAAGCTGTTCCTTCCAAGAAAAAAACAAAAACAATACGATAGAGAAATAATTCTGGTGATCTCGCAAAACCTCCTCTGCGATTTTTGTAGCGCTGTGATATCGACTTGGTTTGTATGGTTAACAAAAAAGAGGACCACAAAATCTGCAATGCAACTTTGAATGTCGGTAAGTATCAAATCAAGGAATGTTATTGATCCTTCAGTGTAGTATAGGTGGTGATTCAGCAGATGTGTAGGTAAACAAAACTGTAATATTTTTCCAAGGAATAATGCTGTGATCAAATGCTGCAAGTTCTACTTATACACAGTCAAAATACCCCATGCTCTCCTCAACACCAAATAGATTAATATTAACACTCCATTCACCCTGCTCATATCTACACAACTTATTCAAACAACCTATTCTCCGAGTTCCTTCAGGAAGAGACAGTAAATATCTCTGATGGATGCCACCTTTTCAGAAACAGCAAAATGAGATGGCCGGGCAAGTAACTGGCTCACTTCTCATTAGTTACTTATGTTGCTTTCCTTCTACACTTATCTCACTCAGACACTGACAGTCCTCTTCGAATCTTCAATTTCAGTTTCTCATTAAGGCCCAGGTGTGTTGCTCCTATTGGCATCTCCCTGTCTCTCGCTTACCCTACACTCCTTTTCAATCAAACTGTGGGTGTCGCATAGTTTAGAAGACCATATTTGCTCTTGTGTTCCCAAACTCACTGCGCTTTCAATTTCCACATAAATACAGAAAAACATAGAAGCAAAAATACTTAATGCAAGTTGCTGTTGTTCAATATGCTTCTATAAGGTTCATGCATGTTAATGTGCATCAGTTAATTACTCTTAATGGTGACTACACACATTATGATCTTTTACATTTACTGCTCTGGTTCGATCATACAGTATACTGTATGTTTGCTATCTTAACCCTTTCGCGCACGGTAAGCTTTAATAAGTTTCACAGCTCAGGATTTTATTCCCCCCCCCCCCCTTCCGCGCTTCAGTGGCAGCCCACGTGATGCAAATATCACGTATTCTCGCTTCATTTTCGCCACCCAAACCTCAAAATATTGCCGTGAAACCTACATCGTCTTATTCGCGGATGTTTGTTTTAGCTGACAGGCAAAAAAAAAAAAAAAA
>JAGKTI010023704.1:0-14687 GCA_018397915.1 Birgus latro
GGTCTTCATCCTCCCTTTCTTCCTCCCCCACTGGACTGTCCCAACCATCAATCCATGCAGGCTCAAGGGTAAGGGCTGCCTGTAGGTGTGTCAGATGTGGTGCCGCATTAACAAGTGTGGCAATGTGGATGGGAGAGTTGATGGCGTGGGTGAGGTGTAGGTGGGTGAGGCTGGCCCCACATTCCATAAGATAATCCAGCATCCCTGCTCCAGCCCAGTACTGCAGGTCAACTGTGAGGGATGTCAGGGATGGCAACAGGGATAGGGTAGGGATTGAACACTCCTCTGTGGTGAAGGCAGTCAGTGCCGGACATGTCTGACACAACATGGCTGCCTGGCTGGCTGACACGCGTGACTGCCAGACTGCCGTCACCCGACACTGCCACACACCACCAGCACTGCAAGTACTACTACAACTGCTGCCACTACTATTGTTACTACTACTACTACTACTACTTCTATTACTACTACCACCATGGTAGGGATGCAGGGCAGCCAGCACTGCAGTGAAAGGGTGTCCCTCCCCCAGGTAGCCCCCCAGGGATGTGAGGCGTGGCAGGCAGCGCAGCAGCAGTACCCCACCAGCCAGGCCCACCTCAGTGTCGGCCACACACACCCAGCCCAGCTTGGCACAGCACTGTGTTGGAGTTACATGTACTGTGGCCACCTCCCATACACTAAGCCCAGCCAGGGAGTCATGGTTCTGGGCCAGCAGTGCAGCCACACCTTGGTCTGTGAGGCGCGGGGAGCCTGAAACATCCAAGTAGGCCAGATGTGGACACTTGGCCCCCAGTGTGGCCATGATGGCAGTGTCAGCCACGCCAGCCAGGGTGACCCAGGTGAGGTGGGTCATGCGTGCCAAGGTGCGGTAGAATGTAGGGTTGATGTCGGGAAGGTAGCAGCGGTCTTTGTGGCTCCGCATGTTGCAACACAGCCCCAGCCGGGTCAGATTTATGGCCAGTGCGAGAGTCACACTGCGATACAGGTCCATCACCTCTTCCACAAAAATCTGTCCACCTCCGGTTACATCAATTTCCTTGATGGATCCATCGGCCAACAAGTGGATCAACTGCCACTTAACATCCATGCTGGCCGGACCCGACAAGACCCGCCTGAGTACCTCCTGCCTGACTCCAGCACTCAGCCACCCCAACACCTCCCCTCGCTGCCTCGCCCTCGCCCCAGGACCCGCCCCTCCCTGCACCAGCCCCACCAGCCACCTCGACACACGACACAGGCATACCTCACGCAGGGTGCCAATGCTACGGTGTGGTGGCATTACTACATGTACACACTCCCTCATGTACACACAAAACCTCACTCACACATAACCATTTACATACACACACAGTCTTTCACACACAATCTTTCACACAGACACCCTCATCCACACCTGCTCTCACTCAAACACAACACAAACATCCATACCCTACTCCCATCGTGCAGCACACTGGGTTCATGTCCTTAAGAGCACAAAGGTCACATCATCATCATCATCTTTCTATGTTCTGGACTTTGGTCACCTAGCTTTATGCCCCTAAACTTCACAGGGGTCTACTGATATTCAATTTCAATATATAGTAATTTTCTTCTATTTTTTGTAGACTGGATGTGGTTCAGCAGACCAGAGGAGCTGCCTGGAAGCAACAGGAAAGAGGAAGAAATATACAGTAAGTTCACTATGTATGTTGCCATTTTAGCACTGACAGATTCCTTTTTTTGCAGTTCCTGTATCCTCTTTTTTTTTAGGTAATTATTTGATTCATTTTCCAGTTATTATATTCATTACTGAAATTACTACATCCTTTGTCAGAATAGACTAGCCACTAGATTCAGGGGCTTAAAATATATGCAAGCAATACATAATTCAAACACAGAAGACCCTCAAAATACACAGTATGTCCTCATTACATGTTGGCGATGTTTTCCAAAAGTACCACAACTTCATCAGTACAACTGTTAAAGTAAATCTGGGTTAACTGGCCAATCTACTATATAGGTATGACTGGAACTACATATGGTAATTTTTCCAGGGTTAATATTGACTTAAAAGCAAAAATACACAGGCACAGATACAAACATGATTGTGATACCATGCAAGCTCTTACAAAACCCACACACTGGGGTTTGCCATTGCACAGCTGATATTTTCTGTGGACTTGAGAAAACAGAAATAAATAAAATAAAATCTATCAATCTATCTTTAGTCAGGCATCTGAATCCTGTGAGGGATTTGTTACAAGGGAATGGGAAGTGATTCCATCTTGTGCAGTGTTTGTGGTAAGTGGATGCATAAAAGATGTCATGGTATTAGAGGTAGACTGTGAGATAATGCTGATTTCATGTGTGCGATGTGTCGAGGAGAGCATGTGGATATTGCCAAGCATGAAAGGATTGAACTTGCTGGTGAGTCTCTTGAGACTGTGGAAGAGTTTTGTTATATGGGAAACATGTTACGTGCTGGAGGTGGGGCAGGAGCTAGCTCTGAGGCTAGGGTGAGGAGTGGTTGGAGGAAGTTCAGGGAGCTGTTGCCTCTCCTGACATTGAGATGGCTCTCCCTCCATACTAATGGATCTTTGTATGTGGCATGTGTTAGGAGAATAATGCTGTATGGTAGTGAGACCTGGGCAGTAAAGGAAGAGGATATTTGCAGGCTCAAACATAAAGAAATAGCAGTGATTAGGTGGATGTGCAGTGCATCCTTGAGTGCAAGGCCTGCAGGGATAGGTTTATGATGGAAGAGTTGAGAAGTAAGATGGGACTGGAGTGTATTGGTGTTGTGATGAGGAGAGGTAGATTGAGATGGTTTGGACATGTGGAGAGGATTGGGGATGATAATTGGGTGCAGAAAGTGAGAAGTGTTGATGCTGGGGGTAGGGTAGCAAGAAGCGGACCAAAAAGGACCTGGGACGAGATCATCAAGTGTGACCTCAGGGTTAAGGTACTTAATAGGGAAGCTACCAGAGATCTAGCAGCATGGCGAGCTGCCATTAGGTGACCAAGGCCAACGCATGCAAGCATGTTGGAGCCTTCAGAAATGAAAATGTAAACACAAATGAACTGCCACCATGTCCTCAACCATCAGGCTGCCCTCCCTCCACCATAAAAATGGCAGCATAATGAGGACTTACTGGTACTTTCCAACTATAAACACACACACACATAAACACCTGTTTCTGAAGTACACACACACACACACACACACACACCTGTTTCTGAAGTATACACACACACATTTCTGAAGTACACACTCACAGACACCTGTTTCTGAAGTATACGCTCACACACACACCTGTTTCTGAAGTACACACACACACACCTGTTTCTGAAGTTCAGGGCAAGCCAGGGTACGAAGCGATATTTGTAGGATTTCCATGATGCTTTCACTCGATCCAACATTGGCCCCTTCCTTTGGTCTCTGATCCAGTCTTGCTACTTTGGCCTGTGTGTGGTGGAGAGACAGGAAAGCATCATCATCATCATATTCAGTACACCAGTGTTTGGGATCCAGTCTGTTCAGGCTACTTGGGGGCTGTTGAGTGAAGATACAAGTCATCATCACATCAGCTTCATTAACAGTCATCATTATTTGTGATAATCATAATCATCAATATTATCAGTAGCATCAACATAATCATCTGCTTCATAATCATCGTGTCATCATCATCTTTTCAGCCAGCAACACACCATCACCACCACTCCTGTCAAGAACAGTACACTCATCATCACCATTTACCACCTTCACTCCAGTCGTCAACATTCATCATCACGGACTGGGAGGGTGCAGTGTAAGACATCAGTACAGACATCAGAGGAAAGAGGCAGAACTGTGTACAACCTGCCCCTGTGTTGTAGGAGCTGGGAGGCTGTTTGTAACCCTAGAGCTGGATGGTTTTGACAGTGGACTCTCTCTCCATCATATCACATCACTTTCCATTAATGGCCAAGTAGCACTCGGCACTAACTTCGGCCGCCCACATTCTTCAGTTTCTGATACCGGAGATGCATAGGTATTAACACTCAGGCTTTTGCAATCTCCAGCCTAGAAATATAATGAGGTTTTATTCAGCACATAATGTTGAAGTTAATGTGACCATGAGAGAGATAATGTTAGAAGTACTGTATTTACATTCATTCCCTGGTTCATTTTATCTGCATGTATTAAAGGGTTTGGAATTATTTTACATCACGAAGCCAAGCCTTCACGTATTCCATTATGACAGAATGAGTAATACCCATGAATTAGGGTAGGAGAGAAGTCGTAGTTCCTTGTAGCAGAAGTAACAATCATTCACCCAACGCCCTCCGGCTGTTCTTGAGTTACTGAGGTGTGTGTGTGTGTGTCGTCTGGGGGGGGGGAATGTCTGTCGTCTGTTTGGGTTTCAGATTGTGGTGGATTTTTGTTCCTTACAGGAACGATTGTGTATTCCTTTCTTTCAAAAATTTAGGATAATATATAAAAATTACCTGCGCATAAATTGTAATAGGAATCATTGCTGGTTTACGTAGTGTGGTTTGTGCGTTTCTCTGTTACATAGAATCCAAATTGTTCCTGCTGTTCATATACACAATGCTGGCAAGTTGTATTGCCACAGATATAGTGTCAATGTTTGCTCTGCTACGAAGAGGAGCTTTAATAAGCACCAAAATTCATGAGGACGTGGGAGCGTAGGAGTATTTGTGTCATGACGTCAACAGTGTCCGATCTCTGCGCTAGATTTTTCTCATCATTTGTCACGCCGTCGTGATCTTCACTCAGTCATGCAGATCAAGGTCCAGAAAAAGGGGCTTGATGCAGATTTGGTATTTAGTATGCTGATTGAAGTGCACAAGACTTTATAGTTACCTACCCATTGATATTCAGTATTTCAAGTCCCCTGTTAACTATAGCTGCCAACAAATTTACAGTCCAGTAATTTATAAGTGTAGATATTTATATCAATGTGGGATAATGGAAACTATGCTTAGCCTTCTTTGATACACTCGCAGCTGCATTTTATTGTTATGAGTGACCATGGTGTGGTCACACCCACGAATGTACAGTCACTAACTGTATTGGCTGAGGAAGGTGTGGTGTGTCGTCTCCTGGAGAGGGTTTGTGTTAGCAGTACAACCACACCCAGGCACCTGTTGTTGCCTTTTACTCTCGGTTAAATAAAAATGGTTTCCTGTGAAATATGAAGCAATGGCTTACCTTAGAATAGGATAAAACCAAGTCGTGGGCCAACACATCGGGACGCTGGTGTTGCAGACGACGCCACCCGGGATTATCGATAACGTCTTGTGTGTGGGTGGGAGGTCTGGACAGGCCCTCCACACCCCTGCACTTCTCTCACGCTATCCTCTAGTCAACCGGGGACGGTTCACAAACTATCCCAGACTATCATAATTTATCGGTAAGTGAGAAATATGTGGACCAGAGTGAGTGTTTGATTGTTGACATTTGCCATCAGCTGATTGCCCTCTCTACTTTTTATGATGTCACTTGTCATATGGTAGCCAGTAAGGTGGAGGAGACTACTATATGTCCCTAGCCCTCTACACTCCTTCAGTACCTCCTTACTACGCTCTAGCCAGTCGGGGACTATTTGCAACCTATTCCAGACAATTGTGACTCCTTGGTAAGTGAAATAATATGGATCCTTTTTTTTTTTTTTTTTTAATGTTTCATGTTAGGTGATCGTTTTCTCTATCAGCAGTCAGTAGCTGGTAAAGGGAAGGAGTTTGTGTATTTGTACCTGGCCTTTGCATCTCACTACTACATTTGTATAGGGACTGTCTGCAAACAAACCTAGACTGTCATAATTCTGAGGTGTATATGCTTGAATATTTGGTTTTTGCTTATATTTCTTATTTTATTGCTCTCTTCATCATGTCTTTTTTTTTTAGGTTTCCTGGTAGCTGGGAGGTTGCAGGAAGTTTAATTTATTTGTTGTTATATGTGTACTTGCCCGTACTGGCCCTTTTGTCTCCTCAGTCAAACCAGGGACCATCCACTGACTAGCCCAGACCATCATAATGCCCAGGGGGGGTTGAAATATTTGTGTCTGAGTATTGGGGTTTTGTTTACGTTTCTTCCTTTTCCTCCTTCTTTTTCCTCTTCCTCTTTCTTTTCATTTCCAACTCTCTTTTCCTCTCCTCATCCTCATCTTCCTCCTCCACCACCACTGCTTCCTCCTCCTCCTTCACACAGGTGTACAGGTCTGGTTGTTAAGGCAACAGGTGTCTTCTTTCCGTATTTATGATCATTACAAGTTTGAGGACAGGTAATATATCTTTTTAGGTGTACAGTATTTACTAAATTTTGAAATGTAGACTGAACGACATCATTATCATCATTGTCACTATCATTGTCATTGATTATTGCCCTCATCATTGTCATTATAAACATCATCCTCATTATCCTCATCAACATTGCCATTGCCTTTGTCATTGTCTTCATAATCAGTCTTCATATTTTGCAAGAGTGAATGAATCATTTAAAAATATCCAATGCCATCCTTATGTATGATGTAGATAAGTGTGCTGTTTGTATCATTAAGTATCATCATTGTCTATCATCTGTCTGTCTGTCTGTCTGCCTGTCTATGACCCCAACTTGCATACCACAATCCCTGTATGACCCCAGCAAGACTACAAATATGCATCCTGAAGGGAGAGGCTACTGTATAGAAGTAAACCAGACATAATACACTGAAATTGAAGAAGGCTAAATGAATTAAAATGTGGACACTCATCATATAGACCCCAACTAAGAACCCTCAGTGACTCCCACTAAAATACAGATGTTTAAAGAAATAAAGAATAAGGAAACACTCTCAGGGACCCCTCCGTCAAGCACCACTGCACAGTTACAATGCATTTTCAGTGTGTATAATTCTACCCACTTTTTCAACTGTATGTTGGCATCCTGTGCAGTTTAAGATGAGTGATGAGATGCTTTTCCCTGAGCAGCATTATATGAGTGGTAAATTCTAACCACCTTTATTATGTAAGCCTTTTTTCATCATATGTTCCATTCCAAAATGCATGTATCGTATGGTATTGGCATTATCAAATATATAAGTAAAACTGAATTTGAACAACACTCAGTGAAAATTGTGAATAACTGTGTACAGATCTTATTTATCTATCTATCTATTGCCAGACGCCTCAATCCCGAACGGGGTGGCCACAAGCAAATCGCCTCCATGTCACTCTGTCCCCTGCCATTTCACTACCTCGCTCCCAACTCACACCCCCCTCTCTCATATACCTCTCCACTCCATCCCTCCATCTCATCCTCGGCCTCCCTCTCCCTCTCGCCCCCTCCACCTCACTCACATACACTCTCCTCGTCAGTCTTTCACTCTCCACATGCCCAAACCACCTTAACGTGTTTCTCCTAACGCTTCTCATCACGTCCTCAACCACACCACAACGCTCCTTCACTTCCTCATTTGTTAGTCTGCCTCTCCATGTGACTCCACATGCTCCTCTCAAATAACTCATTTCCACTGCTCTCACTCTTGACTTCTGTCCTTCCAACAGGGTCCAAGCTTCACTTCCATATGTCAGAGTTGGTATCACAATACTGTCATGTAACAACTTTTTCACTTCCATGCTCACCTCCCTGTTTCTTATCACTGCTGTCAACAAACCAGCAACCTTCCTTCCCTGCTGTACCCTTTTTAGCACTTCACCCTCCAGACTACCATCCTTACTCATCACACTGCCCAAGTACTTAAATTCACTCACATTCTCCATATCCTTCCCATCCAATCTCACTGTACACTCACTGGCTTCACTTCTCTCGCAGACCATCACTTTACTCTTCCCCACATTCACCTTTAGATTCCGTTTCTTACACACTCTCCCAAACTCATCTACCAAGCCTTGCAGCTCCCCTTCGTCTTCACTCAACATCACAGTATCATCTGCAAACAACAGTACAGGGAGTTTCCAAACACTGCCCTCTCTCACTAGGGGTGCTCCAACATCCACTGCCTGACCTTGTATTTCTTTTATAACCCCATCCATATACAGATTGAACAACCATGGAGACATGACACATCCTTGTTTCAATCCAACCTTCAAATGGAAAGATTCACTCAGTTTGCCATCCACACGCACTGCAGCCTTAGCACCCTTGTACATACTCTTCACTACCTTCAACAACTTCCCATCCACTCCATATATTCTTAATACCTTCCACAAACCTTGTCTATCCACCCTGTCATATGCTTTCTTCAGATCCATGAAGGCTGCATACAACTTCTTTCCCTTCTGTAGAAACTTTTCCACTAAGGATCTAAGAATGAATATCTGGTCTACACAACCTCTTCTCTTCCTAAAACCTCCTTGTTCTTCTCCAACTAATTCCTCAGTAATTTCCCTAACTCTGAGATGTGTATGCAGTGATTTGGTAACCCACATTCCCCCACCCCTCCCCACCAGTGGTGGATGTGAGGTGTGTCAGGATGAGAGAGGGGGGGAACACACCTTTAGTGACAGGTGTGCTGCATGTAAGGACAGGTGTGTATGTACAGGTGCTGCTGTTGCTGATGGTCTAGCACAGGTGGATGTGGCTGTCCTGAGAGAGAGAGAGAGAGAGAGAGAGTGTTTGCCTTTCATTGTATGTTTGCATGTTTTAGTGATGAATTTGTTAGGTACTGAATTCTGAATTATTGTCTGTGCTGAGAAAGAGAGAGAGAAGTAATCCTAATATTTCCCCCCACTATGAAATAATGTCAGCTGGGTCTGCTTCGCCCAGTGACCTTGTGACAGCTCAGTCTCTCTACCATCACTACTCGGTTCTGAACTCCCCTCACTCTCTACATCACCTCTCCATAGTGTTTAGTGTGTGTGTGTTTAAATCTTAAGTTTTTGTTGAAGCCTGTGTGGTTTTGCATTTACAGCAGCGTGTATAAATTTGGGGTCATAGCAGCAGCCTAGTCTACAGTAATCTATCCTGATAACGTGACACAGCGCTACACTACAACTGCACTACACTACACTACACTACACTACACTACACTACACTACACTACACTGCTCTACACTACACTGCTCTACACAGCACTACACTACACTACTCTACACAGCTCTGCACTACACTACTCTACACAGCTGTACACTACACTACTCTACACAGCACTACACTACACTACTCTACACAGCAGTACACTACCCCACATTACCTTTCTCACACCGCCCCATCACACTCCTCTGCACCCCCTCCAAAGTCACTGAAAGACTGGTGCTACAAGTAGTTACACCTCACACCCCCCTTGCCCCATCCCAACATGGTTTTAGGCCACTACACTCCACAAACACTCTTCTTACAGACATCACACTGAGAGTTTTTGATGGCATGAATTCAGCTAGGCCACCACATAGAACACTTCTTGTCACACTAGACATTAGTAAAGCTTTTGATTCCATCCCCTGCCACAACCTCACAAACAAAATATTCAACATAAACATGCACAATAACACAAAAAGATGGCTAGCAAACTACTTAGCAGGGAGATATGCACATATAACTTTTGCTGGTCAGTTCTCGAACATCAGAAACTTCACAAACGGTGTCCCCTGAGGATCTGTCTTGTGTCCTACACTCTTCAACATATACATGCATGACATACCCACACCCCCCACACAAGAATTACACATAGCTTCCTTTGCAGATGACATAACATTTACATGCACACACCAAAATGCAAACACAGCTGCACACATCCTCCAGCCCTACCTCAACACACTACAAGAATGGTTCACCACAAACAGACTCAAAATAGCCCCAGCCAAATCTACAGTGACCCTTCTCACAAACTGGACAGCAGAACACAGTCACATTCCACACCTCACCATAGACAACACTCCCCTACCACACACACACACACCAAATCCTCGGTGTGACATACAATACATCAAAGTCATTTAAACAACACATCACAAACATCAAAAATAAATTAACACCTAGACTTAATGCCTTGAAGTCACTTGCCCATACAACATTTGGTCACTAAGAAACCACCACCACAGTATACAAACAATTTATACGTTCAGTGATAAATTATGCAAGCCCTGCTTGGGCTCCTAACCTCACTAAAACACACTATAACACTCTTCAGACCATACAAAACAAGGCCCTAAAAATAATCACAGGCTGCACAGCTACTACACCTACAGACCACCTACACTAAGAAACCAAAGTCCTCAAAGTCCAGGATCATCTAGACATGAGAGGCACCCAAATTCTCACTGCAACCTCCACAAACCTACAACATCCACTACACTACATGGCAGCACATCCACACACACCAAGGAACATCAAAACAACACCCAGCACATGATATCATACACAAATACTATCATCTCTTCCCTCCTGCCCGCCTCAGACCAGAAGCATATTCATACTCAAATCACTTTCCGTTCCACTCAGTCACTCAAAGACAACACACAGCTGCATGCACGGCCTCCAGATATCCATCCTTCCGAACGTTATCTCCCCCGTGAGGACAGGGTCCACCTGGGCAGGCTGAGATGTGGGCATCATCCAGCCCTCTTAAGTTATCAGAAGAGGCTGGATGATTCTGTCGCTGACACCTGTCCAGGTTGTAACACAGCACCCCATACTATTAAGCACATCATGGAAGACTGCATTGCACACAATCACCTACGCCAACAACACAACATACACTCCTTGAGAGCTCTGTGGGAAGTCCAGTCTTGGCCATGGCCTTCCATAGGGACTCGGGGCTGTTCGGCCAGACCGCCTAGGGAACAACTACTGCTGCTACTACTACTACACAGCACTACACTAAATAACACTACATTACTACATTACACCACACTGCATAACTGTACTCTGCTCTGCACTGCACTGCACTACACCAGTGCACTACAATACACTACACTACACTACTCATACAGTACACTACTCATACAGTACACTACATTGCACCACACTACACAACTCTACTCTGCACTGCACTGCACAACCTAATAAAGCTTTAGCAGAGTGATTCATATTATGTACAGTATTTATATATATTTTCTGCAGTTTCAGAAATGGCAGCAAACAGTGAAGCACTGGATGCCTCGAAACTGACAGATAAAGTGACAAGTGAAACAGTTGAGGAGAGCGTGCTTGAACTCAAAAGGACAGGCTCTTTAAGCTTTGCCGATTTTAGTCGGATGGAGAAAGAGTACACATATCAGCAGGAAACCAGAGACCAAGGTGGAAGTGGTCTGTGTGATGTGCATATTGGTAGAAAGGAATCCTGCTTACAGTCACATGATGAGATGATGCACGTGGGTCAAAAAGAGTTGTGTTCAGAATCACACGAGGAAATGTCCAAGTCGAGTTTTATGGAGAGGGCGAATGAGTTGCGTAGGTTGTCAGAGGAGAGGAACGAGAAGGAAAATTTGATTCTTAAGAGCATTCTGAGTGAGAGTCTCAGGCGTGGCGAACTTCCGGCGCAGAGAAAAAGCCTTGATGGTCCTCAGCATCAAACACGAGACTGTGTAGAATTTGGAGAGGAAGTTTCTGAAGACTGTACAGATAGTGACTCAACTAAGATACAGTTCCAAAAATCTGGAGAGTTTGGAGACAGTGTTGTGAAAGACAGTGGCGATACATGTAAGAGTAAAAATAGTAAACTTGATGAAAAGGAAAGGCTGTTTGGAAATGAAATAATTGGTGATAATGAAGTATTTAAAGAGAGTAAGATTGTAGAAGATAATAATGCTAGTTGTAAAAATGAATATAATAAGCTTGGAGAAAAAGAGAGAGATTTTGGTGATAAGGTAATTGAAGATACAAAAAATTTTGGAGATAACAGAATGTTTGATAAATTTGGAAATAAAGCTATAGTGGACAGCATTGATATTTGTAAAAATAAATATAACCAATATGGGGAAAAAGAAAGACAGTTTGGAGAGAAGGTGATTGGTGAATTTGAACAATTTAGAGAGGGTAAAGTCGTGGATGCATATGAGAAAGATGACTTGCCGTATGATGGAAAGCCTAGGGAAAAATACAACCTCAGAGACTACAATGGTTTCCATGGTGATGCAGACTTCTGTGACACTCGTGGAAATTTTCCCAACTCCCACACAAAGTTACCCGACACGCAGGCAGCCCCCGATTTCCCTGATGCTGATTCTGGTAAGGGTTGGGGGGGCTGCATGGGGGAGGATGGGCCTGATTCAGACTGGGACTGGGAGAGAGGGAGGCCTGCCGGGGAGAGATGGCCCCCTCTAGGAGCACCCAATGATGATGAAGACAATTTGTCTCTGTGTTCATACTCAGAATTAAGCTGGTAAGTCTGAGATTGTGTTGATTTGTTTCTGTTTGGTACAGTACTATATGTTTGGATTTTGTCTTTTCTTTAACCCCCAGTCTGTCAGGGCAAGAGCCTGGTGGACTGCAGGCTGAAGTTTCTCTTTTTCTGCAATCCACCATTCTCCTTTTGGGGGGGGAGAGAGGAAGGTGAGCAATGTTTGTATAGTTGAACTGTGGAGTTGCCAAGTTTATGCAAATTGGTACAACAGTGTAAAGGCATCCCTCTCCAAAACCATTCATTATTTATTGTTAAACCCTTCACTCTTATGACTAAATATTGGTTCCATTTACAGTATTGTATATGGTATTTATTGTATCAGTAAAGGTACCTTAACCAGAATATGATAAAACAAATACATGTAATATCATCCAAGGAAAAAGGTTACTCCATTTGTCCTGGGCACACATTTACATACAGTACATATAACTTTTGTGTTATTATGGTAAGTGCCGGATGATTTATTTGGCACTGAAAAGACATCTAAGATCTGTAGGCATAAAGTTCATATTGACTATGTTCACTTTAGCTTGGCATAAAACCACCATCTGTCCATCTTGAATTCTGAATTATAGCAAGAGATTGACACTAGAATATGATGCAAGTCATGGGGAAGTGCTGTGTAAAGAATGCAGGGCTGTACAGGTAGTATTGTTTTATTCTGTCATTGAGTTGTGGGAAATTAGCTACAGAGTGACAAAAATCTCTGCCTAGTTAAAATGAGTGACCTTTATTTTTGTGGTAGTTTGACCATTGTTTATCACACACCAAGCATGCCCCACTCCCTCATACACTCCCAGGCAGCATAGCCAGTGTGGGTGGGGCAGAGTGGTGTACCGGGGCAGTGGTGGGGCAGGCAAGATGGAGGAGTAGAGACTACAACAAGAACTGTAGGCCAAGTTAAAGTGAAATGAGTATAATTTTTATTTAGGCATAATCATTGCATTACCCTGCACCATTCCATGCCTTACTCCTTCCTACCATCCCACAGGCAGCGTAGCCAGTATGGGCAGGACAGTGTTGGGTACCGTGGCAGTGCTGGGGCAGGTGGGGCAGAGGAAGAGAGACTACAGCAGCTGGAAGAAGAGCAGGAGCAGCTAAATAACTCACTTATGGCCCTGACATCACATTTTGCTCAGGTAAGGGATGGATGGGTAGATGGATACACTACATACATACATAACATACTGTATATACATACTGGCTGCTATTCAGTTTATTGAGAGAGGGAGGGAGGGAGGGAGGAAGAATGGGAGGGAGAAAGGGAGGGAGGGACGGAGGTTGATACACAGAAAGAGAGAGAGATTGCTTGATAGTCAGGTAGATAATTGGATGGATGAATGAACTAAGATTGATGGATTGATAGATTGATGGATTGATAGATGTATAGATGTGCAGACAGACAGCTCTGCCAGCCAACATCTGTCCCACTCCCTAATTTCATCCACAGGTACAGTTCCGGCTGAAGCAGATAGTTGATGCAGGCCCCAGTGAAAAAGAAGAACTCTTACGACAGCTTGAGGAATTTGCCAACAGGGGCATACCAGACCTGCGAGAAGTGACGGCCAGTAGGAGTAGCAGCAGACCTAATGATTCAGAGCAGGTCAGTCCCTTGGATTATTTATTTATTTGTTTTTGTTGATTTTTTTATGTTGAAAATTTTGTGGTAAATTTAGGCATCCACTAACCACTCACTTATTATAGTGTTGTTTTCAGGTGACTCAGCTTTGAGTGACAAGGCAAATGGTTTCTGTAACCTAGGAAGTCATAAAGATTGTTGTGGAGTTGACCAGGTTGAAGAACCAAGAATACTGGTTAACCTTTGCATTAAAGTTGGACAGAAGAGGGTGTGTGTGTGTTGGTTGATGGGTGCTGCATGCAAGATGGAGGGAAAGGTGTGGGATTACTTGTAGATGTTGCAGCCCTGGGCTCATGAAGAACTTTGGTGGACTGTAGGCCAAAGATACACCTCTGTAATCTGTCATCCTCCTTTTGGGGGACAGGGATGGTGTTGAGGGAAATTTGCATAACAAGATAGCCCCACATCGAGTGAGTGGATGATGGACACCGCACCTACCACCATATTACATCATGTGACATCCTAAGCTGGTGCTGGAGGGAGGTGTCTTCATGTGGTGGCACTGATATGACTGGGAAGGTCAACTGCCTGGAAATACAAATGCCCCTCAGTGACTTCCATATTCTCTGAAAAGAAGATTGTGGACTGTAGGAGAAAGCCAACTCCAGGCTGCAGTCCACTGGGTTCATATTTCAGATGAGCCTGGGGCCACAACAGCAACAATACCCAAAGCTAACTTAACCTATCCAGACCAAGCCAGCCTGATTCAGCTCAGCCAT
>JAGKTI010023705.1:0-14686 GCA_018397915.1 Birgus latro
GGAGTGCTGGTCCAGGATAGTTTGTCACCTGAAAAGCACATAAATAAGATAGTGAGAGAGACATATAAACTCTTGACCAATATAAGAGTGGCATTTCATTACATGGATGAGGAGATGATGAAAAAATTGATAGTGGCCATGATCCGGCCCAGGTTAGAATATGCAGCAGTAGTGTGGTCCCCACACAAAAAGAAAGATATAACCAAGATTGAGAGAATACAAAGAACAGCAACCAAGATGGTCCCTAGTCTGGCAGATTTGCCATACAGGGAGAGGCTGGAAAGGCTGGATTTGCCCTCCTTAGAGGAAAGGAGAAAGAGGGGTGACATGATTGCAGTGTTCAGGACCATGATAGGAGTAGATAAAATTGACAGAGAAAATCTGTTTGTGTGGGATGGGAGAGCAACATGAGGACACGGAATGAAACTAAAGAAGCCAAGCTGCTCGAAGGACATCAAGAAATTTAGTGTTCCGTATAGATGTATAGACCTGTGGAATAGCCTGGACAAAGAGATCGTCCGGTCTAAAAACTTAAATGAGTTTAAGGCAAAATTTGACTTATTGAGAAACAGAGACGGGACCCCACGAGCGTAGCTCATTTCCTGTATATCACAATTAGGTAAATACAATTAGGTAAATACAAGTACTTAAGAATAAATGCAGATAAAATTAAAATGGTGGTATCTAAGTCTGGTGGCGATACTGTCAAAGAAGAGGGAGAATGGCCATGTGCGATTTGGCACACGGCCGTGGGAAGTAATTCTATCTTGTGCAGTGTCTGTGATAAAGGGTACATAAGATATGTAATGGTATTAGAGGTAGACTGCAAGATAATGCTGATTTCATTTGTGCAGTGTGTCGGGGGGAGCAGGTGGGGATTGTCAGGTGTGAAAGGATTGAACTTGCTGGAGAGTCTCTTGAATGTGTGTGGAAGAGTTTTGTTATTTGGAAGACATGTTATGTGCTGGATGTGGGGCTAGAGTGAGGAGTGTCTGGAAGAAGTTCAGGGAGCAATTGCCTCTCCTGACATTGAGAGGGCCCACCCTCCGTGCTAAGGGATCTTTTTATGCAGCATGTATGTTAGGAGTGTAATGCTGTATGGCAGTGAGACTTGGACAGTCATGGAAGAGGATATTCACAGACTCAGACTTACAGAATAACAGTGATTAGGTGGATGTTCAATGCATCCCTGAGTGAGAGGCCTGGGGGGGCTAGGTTTACGATGGAAGAGTTGAGGGGTAGGATGTGACTGGAGTGTATTGGTGTTGTGATGAGGAGAGGTAGATTGAGATGGTTTGAGCATGTGGAGAGGGTGGGGGATGATAATTGGGTGCAGAAAGTGAGAAGTGTTAATGTTAGGGGTAGAATTGTGAGAGTTAGACTGAAAAAGTCCTGGGACAAGGTCATTGACTATGACCTCAGGGATAAGGAACTGAATTAGGGAAGCTGCCAGAGATCGAGCAACATGGACAGCCACCATTAGGTGACCAAGGCCGACACGTGCAAGCATATTTGAGCCCTCAAAAATGAACGAATGAATGATTGATGGGAACTGAGTAAAGATGATGATGATGATGATGATTGCAGTTTTTGTTGGGAAATTGGGTTGGAATAGTAATACTTATGATGGGTATGATGTTTGTATTAGAGAAAAAAATATGTAATGATGCTGTTGGTTTGCAGTTTACCTGAAAATTGGGTAAATGTCATAATTCCACAGTTTGTGCATGGATGTAGGGTTTGGATAATGATTAGATAATATGTTAAGATATGATGATGATGATTCTGTACTTTGTGTATGGCATAGGATTTATATGATGATAATGATGTTCCCACAGTTTGTCCTTGGATAATGTGGTAGAATTACAGTATGATGCTGTTTCCTCAGTTTGTGTTTGAGGGTATGGAGGAGTCTGGGTCCCTGGGTCTTGAGGATCTGCTGAAAGCCCAGAAAGACAAGTTCCTGGCAGGGACAGACTATGTGTGCATCTCTGACAACTACTGGCTTGGCAAGAACAAACCCTGCATCACATATGGGCTCCGTGGCATCTGCTACTTCTTTATTGAGGTAATTATCATGAATTTGTAATACATATCTGATGATCAAAGTTATTCTTATTATTTTCTACCTCACCCACCCTGACTAACCTAACTTATTGTGTAAACCTAACTAACCCAACTTTTAACCTAATGTAACTTAATCTAACTAACGTAAAAAGAGTTCAGTTATCTCAAACTGTAGTGATATCATAATTGTCTTTCTTTTTATTCATAATCTTGTTGATATACCATGTACAGTCAGTCCTCACCCAAGTTCTACAGTTTATACATACAAAATGCAGCTTAAAATGAAATGGCTTTGAGACATGCTTCTGGTTGTTAATGAGTAAGCTAACAGTATGCAAAAAGGGGGTGCTTATGTCTCACTTTAAAACAACTGTACAATATATCTCAAGCAGTTTTAAGTACCAGTAAAGAAAAATTGAACACATCACATTGTCATCTGAAAAATGAAGCATCAAGTGAAACAGCTTCAGTAAGAGACTGAAACAACAACTGTAAAAGAGGACTGCCTGTACACACTTGGGTGTTAAACTGAGGGTGAGAATACAGTTGATTATTTTGTTAAGCTGAGGAATTCCTTGCAGTCAGACAGTTAGTTGGTTTTACTCTCTCTCTCTGTCTCTCTCTCTCTTTCAAGCAAAATAGAAAGAATTTAAGGCTTATAGCTTGCAAAGCACGTCACTTACTGTACAAAGAAAGTTAAACCGAAAGAAGTTCAACATCAAGATGCATTATCACGAGATGCTTGGACATATTGCATGTAAAATAGTAGAGATTAGAGGCAGATTGAGGACGTCAATTTCAGGACCATTTGCATGCATAAACGACTGAGAGTATTGGTTACTTCTTGCATCGAAGAGTAGGATAGAAAAGGGGTTAATGCTTTAGGTTGATCAGTTATTTATAAATGCTGTAATAGGAGAGGGTAGGCTTGGTTTGATGTGCATTCAGTCTGTCATAAATCATTGCCTTGTGAAAATATTGAAACAGATTTGTAGTTTGTCTGGAGGAGTGTCTTGGTTAGATAATCCTTTGTCCAGTTATCCTTTTGTAGCTTATTTCCTTTAGGACATTGGCAAAATAGGACATTTCTGTGGCTCTACATCCTTTCCCTACATCATCATCAGATTCAAGTGTGTGATCATAAGATTCAAGTGACGATCATCAGATTCAGGTGTGCATCTCTTGTTCGGTTCAGCATTCATTCGAAATGGAGGGATGGCAGTTCTAGTTTAAGACTGAGGGAACAGAGTATAGCAGAATAACCACTAAGTTAAAATATGATGATGGTTTTAATGGTTAGGATGTCCTGGTTACACTGACAACCTTGGATAGGTTTGATTCCCAGGTGGTGGCGGAAGTTTTTTAAATAAATCATGCGTTACCACCAAAGAGGATGGGCTGGTCATCAGTTCTTATCCTGTTGAATCTAACATGCTTTTTGTAATTTATTCTGCTACCAGCGACTTCTCTTCAGTGTATTGAAAGACCTCATGGAAGGGGTTCAATAAAACTAACTCCTCCAGTTCATATTTCTATCCTTAGCTGAATAAAATTATTAGGAAATGGCAAGAAAATAAAAGATATCCATAGGTTTACTTCGTGTAGTGTAGTAGACAATGGAAGTCTAGCCTTTGCTGTTAATGTTTTCAGAGTGGTTCAAATATAATTGCATAACACCCCCCTGCCCTCCAAAAAAAAGAGTAATAGCCAGTCTGTCTTAATTGATAAACTGTGATGTACTTCATTGAAGGATGTGGCTCTGACTGTGCTGTACACTAAACCCTCTCTATATTGGATCAGTTTAGGGGGAAGTCTGGTCCATTGAAACTGATAATCCGTTAAGTCCGATATGGGATTTCAAACACATAATGGAAAATTGATTAGTGAGATAGCATATTCTAGTATTAATAATGAGAACTATACCCAGTTTACACTATTTGATCCATAATTTCACACCCTTTTCATAGCACTTTATCTTGACTAGTTCAAACAGGTGGAAAAAACTTCCACCAGCATTGGTAACTGTGTTTTGAGTCACCCCACACATGGGAAGCCATCCAGTTTGATTTGGTATGCCTGTATTACATAACCTATGTAACAGATATCTGCATGGTTTTTTTTCCATTTACTGGATGATATCCAGTATGTACGACACTTTGTCTGGGGACCTAAGAGTGTTCGTTAAATCCAGTATCCAGTCGAGCGTGATACGATAAAGTGAGGGTTTACTGTACCTCAGTAGAAAAGAATGAGCATTTAATTTTCCTCACTTTTTTAGTATGGGTAGGTAACTGCTATAATGATTTCAAATAGATCATGTGGAAACATCTGGGGCTTTTTTCCTCCACTCCTTGCTCATCTTACCCCATCATTTTTCATGTACAGGCATACCTTGATATCCAGTGTCCCAGTAACCAAACACTTGCTACAACGAACAAAAGAAATGAGGGAACATCCTCAGTCCGAATGGCTGTCGATTTGCTAGCCAGAACGCTCTGCCACTCCCAAGGTTTGAAATGTGTCTGTCCGAACGCGGATGTGGTGGTTCTCCCCGTCCTCCCTCCACACCCCCTGCCATCCCTCCTTCATCCCCTGCCACACTCAGGCATGTCTCCCTCCCCATCCCTAGGACAGCACTTCCAGACAAAAGCTGTGCCAGCTCAACACTCTGGCAACAGCCTAGTAGGAAAATGTCTTTTTTTATTTAAATTAAATGTTTTTCGTTTGTCATCAATAAATTGCCATGTTTGTATGTGATGTTAGGTGTCCCATTTTTTAGCAGTAGTATTTTTTATGAGGATAATAACTTCACCTATAATGTTTAAGTAAGGTACATGTGAGTTTGGGTTTGGGCCTGGAATGCATCTCTGGCTTTTCTGTAGTATCTTACTGGGAAAATTGCTTCAGTATTCAGCAGCTCACTGTCTAAACGCTCCCACCAGTACACACGGTCGGGTCGCCGAGAGAGACGGAGCTGCGCTGAATCAGCGGCGAAAAGGAGACCAACCTATTGTGATTATGTGGTTGGGAGCGTGAGTGGTGGTCCCGTCGGATATTAGTTTTTAAAAATGCAGGTTTCGGCCATAAAATACAAGATATAGTGAAAAAAAAGTCTCCATATGGTTGAATCATGGTGGAGAGAGACGGAAGGTTATTTACAACTGGCGAGGGGGAATTTGAGGGCTTCTCCGATGATGATGTAAATAACGGAAGTGATAAGCTGAACCAAACAAGAATAGCAGGAGTAAAGAAAATGGCAGAGAGGAATGTCCAGGAGTTAAAAAAATGTATGGGAAGTAACTAGACAGTTGCAGGAACGGACCTTAGAGCAAGAGAGAGAGATCAAAGTCCTACAGAATAAACTGGAAAAGGTTTGCACACGTAGTGATGAACAAGAAAAAGAAGTCACAGAATTGAAGGTGAGTAACGAATCTACATTAAATGAAATAAAACAGCTGAAGAGGGAGAATAAGAGGTTGGAAGAAGAAAGGGACAGAATGAAAAGTAAACTAGATGAGTACGAATCAAAATCGAGGAGGCAAGATGAGCATATTAAGGAAATCAAGGAGCAACATAAGGCATGGAAGAAAATACAGGAGGAAGGAAATATAAATTTGAAGGAGATCATAGAACAACAAAGCAAGGAAAAAGTGGAGAAGGAAGTGGTTAGTTTACTAAGAAGTAGAGAATCTTTGGTCAGGGATGTAGCAGACAAGAAAAAATGTGTGATAATTTCAGGAATAAAAGAAAAACGTATGACAGTAAGATCCGAAAGAGAGGGAGAAGAACTGAGCAAGGCTAAAGAAATAATATCAGTGGTTATGTAGGGTACCAGTGAAGCCCAAGAAGAGATTGAAGAAGTGTTTAGGTTAGGAAAGTTCGAGGAAGGTGGGGCAAGGCCATTGAAAGTAAAGTTTAAGTCCCAGGTAGTAGTGAATGAAATCATAAATAGAACGTGGAAATTGTCAGATAAAGAGGGATTTAAAAATGTTTGGATAAGGAGAGATGCAAATGAAGAAGAAAGAGCTAAATTAAAGGAGTTAGTAATGGTAGCAATGATAAAAAACAAACAGCGAACGGAGGAAGAGAAGACAGTGTTCTATTGGAGAGTTATGGATCAGAAATTGAGAAAGTGGTACCGATGGAGGGAAGGAGAGAAAAGAGTATAAAAAACGATGGAAAAAGTTTGAAAGTGGCGTACACAAACATTGATGGGCTAATATTGGCAAGGTTAGAAATCAATGATTTTTTGATGGTACTTGAACCTGATGTTATGTGCTTTGTAGAGACTAAATTGAAACAAGATATTGATATTGATATGGGAGATGGGAAATACAAATTATGGAGAAGAGACAGAAAAGAAAAAACAGGAGGAGGAGTGATGATAGCAGTGAAGAACAACATAAATGTAGATACTGTGGAAATGGCAGAGGGCAAGGCCGAAGCGATAAATATGAAATTAGAAACGGGGGAGAATGGTAAGAGAGATATGGTAGTAGTATATGTTCCCCCTAAGATGAGAGCATGGAATGATGATGATTACCAAGATGTTGTCAGACATAGTTAGTTATCTACAGGAAGTGATTGAGAGAAGCAACAATATAATCCTAATGGGTGACTTTAATTGTAAAGAGGTGAACTGGGAGGAATGGGACTCAGGAAGCAGCGAAGATTCGTGGGGCACTAATTTGTTAAATACAGTAAAACCTCGATATTACTGACTTCAATAGACCGGAATTCGCTTTTCTCGGACTTGAGGAGCTACCGGTCTAAACTCCAATATATCGGAAAAAGTCCGATAAAGCCAGAAAGCAGTCCGGTCTGCCTGACCACTTCAGCTATGTTCACCACAATAAGACAAGTAAAAGACATGTTTTTCAGTGCACAGTACAGTATTATTATGCCATTTGATTAATGTAGTGAAGGTATAACACAGTACAATACTGCAATGGTGGTGAAAACCACTGATGCAATCCAGACTAGTGTCTGATAAATCGGAAAAAGTCCGGATTAGCAGGGGTAAGTCCGGATGTCGCTTTTATCAGAATTTCGCATTTTTTGGACTGGCTTGGGCCCCAATTAGTCCGTTATAGTGAGGTCTTACTGTATAGCAATGAATAATGTAATGACGCAGTGGGTCAAAGAAGAGACACGATTCCGAGGTAACGACACACCAGCAAGACTAGATTTGCTACTATCCAAAGAACCTGATTTAACTGAATCTTTGAAATATCTGTGTCCTATAGGAAAAAGTGATCATGTGGTCATTGAGTTCCAGATGATAATAGGGAACATGGTGCCAAGAGATGAGCAGATGATAATAGGGAACATGGTGCCAAGAGATGAGCAAGGCAAGGAAGATTCAACTCTGGGAAAGAACATGGTGCCAAGAGATGAGCAGATGATAATAGGGAACGTGGTGCCAAGAGATGAGCAAGGCAAGGAAGATTCAACTTTGGGAAAGCAAACTTTGCAGAATTGAGAAAATTTTTTGAAAATGCAGATTGGAGAAAATTCAGAGAGACAAAAGAGATACAGAGGAAGTGGGATATCTTTTTAGACCTTTATAATTTGGGAGTGGAAATATATGTGCCAAGAGTAAGGGGGAAAGAAAACAGGAAAAAGGAGTGGTTTAATAGAAGGTGTATAACAGCAAAAAAAGAGAGGGATATTGCATGGAACAAATGGAGAAAGAGAGGTAATAACAGAACAAAGGAAGAATATAAAAGAACTAGAAATGAATATACAAGAGTACGTAGAGAGGAAGAAAGGAACTTTGAAAAAGGTATAATTGACAAATGTAAGGACGAACCCAAATTGTTTTATAGATTTGTTAATGGCAAATTGAAGCAAAAGGAAGGAATCACCAAACTGAAAGTAGAAGGAGAGGTCTACAAGGATGTGGTAATGCAAGCTGAAATAATGAACAAATGTTTCCAATCGGTTTTCACTAAGGAAAGGGAGTTTGGGTACTGAAGTAATGCAGAGAACAACTGGCGGATAAGATTCACAGTTTAATTGTGTTCCCTGGAAGAGGGGAAAGTGTCTCGGGAATGGAAGAGGGCAAATGTGGTACCAATCTATAAGGGAGGAAGCAAGGAAGAACCCCTGACTTATAGACCAGTGTGTCTAACCAGCATGGTTGCAAAATTGTGTGAGAGAATCCTGAAGGATGGTTGGATAAAATATCTGGAGAGGATGAATTTTCTGACTGAAAGTCAGTTTGGATTCAGAAGTGGGATGTCATGTGTTTCCAACTTATTGAGCTTTTACTCAAGGGCGATTGACGTGCTACAGGAGAGAGACGGTTGGGTGGATTGTGTGTATTTAGATCTGGAGAAGGCCTTCAACAAGGTACACCACAAGAGACTAATATGGAAATTAGAGCATATCGGAGGACTGAAGGGAAGCCTCCTGGAATGGATGAGAGACTTTTTGAGTGACAGATAAATGAGGACAGTAATAAAGGACAGGACATCTGGAGGGAGGGGGTGGTGTCCCACAGGGCTTGGTGTTGGCACCAGTAATGTTCCTGATGTACATAAATGGTATGGTAGATGGAGTGAACAGTTACGCAGGTCTGTTTGCTGATGATGCAAAGATCTTGAGAAAGGTAGAGGTTGAAGAGGACTGTAAAATGCTACAGGAGGATCTGGATAGGATACATGATTGTAAAATATTGGAAATGGGTAGAAGTACCAAGAGGCCATCATTGAATTATTTGATCGGTAATGAACCAATTAGAAAAGCGAGAGCAGAGAAAGATTTGGGAGTTCTGGTCCAGGATAGTTTGTCACCTGGAAAACACATAAATAAGATATTTAGAGAGACATATAAACTCTTGACCAGTATAAGAGTGGCATTTCATTACATGGATGAGGAGATGATGAAAAAATTGGTAGTGGCCATGATCCGCCCCAGGTTAGAATATGCAGCAGTAGTGTGGTCCCCACACAAAAAGAAAGATATAACCAAGATTGAGAGAATACAAAGAACGGCAGCCAAGATGATTCCCAGTCTGGCAGATTTGTTGTACAAAGAGAGGCTGGAAAGGCTGGATTTGCCTTCCTTAGAGGAAAGGAAAGAAGGCAACATGATTGCAGTGTTCAGGACAATGATAGGAGTAGATAAAATTGACAGAGAAAATCTGTTTGTGTGGGATGTGAGGGTAACAAAGGCACATGGAATGAAACTAATGAAGCCAAGCTGCTTGAAGGACATCAAGAAATATAGTTTTCCTTATAGATGCATAGACCTGTGAAATAGCCTGGACAAAGAGATCGTCCAGTCTAAAAACTTAAACTAGTTTAAGGCAAAATTTGACATTGAGAAACAGAGACAGGACCCCACGAGCGTAGCTCATTTCCTGTATATCACAATTAGGTAAATACAACACTGCCAGATATCAGGATGTGCTTGTACTTTAATGCATTCCTCCAAAAATTTGCATCTGGAAGCCATTAACCTGACTGTCCTATGGTGTAGATTGACTTTAAAATTGGCTTACCCATGTTGAGAGGGTGGAGGATGGCAGTTGGGTGTGGAAGATGAGAAGCATGAACGTTGAGGGACGGGTTGTGAGAGGCAGACCGAAAAAGACCTGGGATGAGGTCATAGAGTGTGACCTCAGGGATAAGGGACTTAGGGAGGCTGCCAGAGATTGAGCAGCATGGAAAGCCAACACTAGGTGACTGAAGCTATTGCTTGCAAGTGTGTTGGAGCCTTTATAAATGATATGATGTGATACAAAACTTTAAAATATGCTCTTTCATCTGATCATGATAAAAACTGGTCTCTTTAAAAATTTGTACTGTATAGTTAACTCATTACATTGAGCATATAGATCAAAGGGGTATTAGATAGTCATATACTGATGGATAGTGACTAATTACTCCCAGAACCTCCCTAAAGGAGGTCTTCTAACCCTTCATAAAGCCCATACTTGTATTGCAAAACTGTTCAGGCATTGAATAACACCTGTGAATACTGTAATAAGTATGATCAAATGTCATTGTACTGTACTGTACACAGTACCTTTTCGCAATGTACACCCGACCCCTGGTGGCAGGATTTAATTCAGCTGTTTGCTGTGGTGGATAATGACGTATGACTGAAAATGTGGTGATGGTTAATTGGGAGTTTACTGAACTTTATTTTTCCCATTGGACAATCATCTTTGAATGTAACTGCACTATGATTAAACTAAGAGAGAAATTGATGTAATGTTTGACCTCTTCATGTTTAAATATGTTCATTTTCATTTCAGGGTACATTATGACTAAACTAAAAAAAGATATAGACATAATTAGCTCTGTTCCTGCTTAAGTATGGTCTCCTTCATTTCAAGGCAGTAAAACTGTTTGTATTGTAGATAACTGATGTTTTTGTACAGTTTATAAATGGAAGAAAATCCTAATTCTGCAATTTACAGGGTACCCTAGCTCTTCTGGACTGTAGGATGGCCTAAGCCATGGTTACCATAGTCCACATCATTCCAACCTTCCCATATCTCTGGCATTGTTTACATGCTAGAAACCCTCTTGTTACCTCTTGGATTTGAACTATGGTATATTAACACTAAGCCTATGGCTGTTGACCAGTGGAACATCTACATACTAGTAATTCTAACTTGGAATTAATTCCACCGAGGGGCAGACATTAAAGAGAGTACAGTGGTACATCCTATCATGTGTTCTCACATGTGTACATTCTGTTGAGCTTTTCTCAATGAAATATACTCACTAACAAGCACAGCCACTCTACTTAGTTTCCACATGCACTTTCTTACCCTACACCCCAAAGAGCCATCCACAGAAACACTACAGTACATGTGAATGAAACATTGAGTGGAGGCAGGTAATCTCTCCACGTCAGTAATTAGTATTCCTTTGCCCAGTGCATCAGCTGCTTTTGGGATTCACAAAATAGGACTTGAATGTCCTTGGTGCAGCTGCTGGCATATATAAAAAACCTGAGACATATCATGCCACTGAGACATAGACCAACTACTAATTGAAAATATGATGGTATGTTCAGGTTGAATGCTGTGCAAAGGACCTGCACTCTGGTGTGTTTGGTGGCACTGTCCATGAGGGCATGGCTGACCTGATCTACCTTATGAACACACTTGTAGACAACAAGGGCAAGATACTCATTCCAGGTGAGATCTACTGAAGTACTGCATTATCAGATGATATATTTGATGTTTTAATGCATCTAACTCTGCAGCAATTAACCGAAATTGCCTACTAAAATTACATTGCTGCCACAGAATTGATTTACATGTTTCCCCACCATTTATAGTACCAGTTGTTTAGAAAAAGGGGTGTTATTTTGAGATGCTTCTCTGACTTATAACAAGGACTGCACGTGCACTTTAGCCCTCACTTAATGGTAACTTGTTCAGTATGGTAGTGTACAGTTCATTCGTTTTTGAAGTCTCCAACCTACTTGCATGCATCGGCCATGGTCACTTAATGGCAGCTCTTCTTGCAGCTTGATCTCTGGCTGCTTTCCTATTCAGTCCCTTATCCCTGAGGTCTCACTCAGTGACCTTGTCCCTGGTCTTTTTCGGTCTACCTCTTGCAACCCTGCTCCTGACATTAACGTTTCTCACTTTCTGCACCCAGTTATCATCCTCCATCCCCTCCGCGTGCCCAAACCATCTCAGTTTTCCCCTTGACAACATCAGTACACTCCAGTCCCATCCTATCCCTAAACTCTTCCTACGTAAACCTATCTTCCCCTCAGCGTCAGGCACAGGGACTCGCTACACATCCACGTAATCATTGTCATTTCTGTGTACGTTTGAGTCTGCAAATATCCTATTCCTTTACTGTGCAGGTCTCACTACCAAACAACATTACACTCATAACACACAAGCTGAATACAAAGATCCCATAGCATGGAGGGAGAGCCCTCTCATTGTCAGGAGAGGCAGCAGCTCCCTGAACTTTTTCAAACCACTCCTCACTCTAGCCACAGAACTAGCTCTAGCCCCACTTCCAACACATAGCGTGTCTCCTAAATAACAAAATTCTTCCACAGATTCAAGAGACTGACCAGCAAGCCTAATCCTTTCCATCCATCCATCCATCATCCAGTCCTATCTTTCTCACATGAGGAGCATAGGAGCCCACGGCTAGGCAAGTTGGTCCAGACATTTAAGATGAGAGTGACCAGCCTCACTCATCTCTGAGTGGCTTTACATGAGCAATGAACCCCAGCCACCCCTTGGATATAAACCTGCACTGGCTCAATCTGATTGGAGCGCCTTAATTACCCACTAAACCACCAGACGCCATACTTTGGTTATATGGTTACCACCCAGCTTAGTAACCATTTGGCTTGTCACTCAGTGTAGTCACCCATAGGCAGAAGGAAAGAAAGACAGAAGAGATAGGAAGGAAGAGAGGAAAGGGCAGTACTACATTGAGTGAGTGGATGTTGAGCACCCCCACCACGCGTGACAATCTCCACCAGCTCTCCTTGACACACTGCACACCTGAAATCAGCCTCTAATAACACTACACCTTTTATGTACCCACCTATCACAGACACTGCACAAATGGAATTACTTCTCATGCCCTTGTGGCTAATTGGACATGGCCACTCTCCTTCTTCTTTGACAGTACTGCCACCAGCCCTAGATACCATTACTTTTGTTTTATCTGTATTTATTCTTAAGCCCTTGTGCCCCATACCATCTCTCCACTTCCTAAATCTTTCCTCTGCCTCTCTTTCATTCTCTGCAGTCAAGACCAAATTGTCAGCATACAACATCTTCCACAGGAGTCCATTTCTGAAGTCATGTGAGAGAGCTTCAGGTACCATGATAAACAACAAGGGGCTCAAAACTGACCCCTCGTTCATGCCAACATTTGTGAACAGTTATCACTCAAATCTCCTTTCACCCTTACTTGGGTGCAAGCACCCACACACATGGCCATAATGACCCTAACCAGCCACTCCTTGATCCCAAGCTCTCTCATTGCCCACTTCACCACCTTTCTTGGAACTCTGTCAAAGGCCTTCTCCAAATCAACAAAAACAAAGTACAGTTCTGTCATATATTTTTCCTGAAGCTGCCAAACATTGAATATGGCATCAGTGGTCCCTTTGCATGGCATAAACCCAAACTTCATCTCATCGATATTCACTCTTTCCCTAATCATACCTTTTAGAACTCTCTCCGTTGTCCTGATCTCATTATCAGGGCTAAAAGCTTTATGCCTCTGTAATTTCCTCTGTCCAGGGCATCACCCTCCTCCCTGTGCACATTTACAATTACACTCTTCAGCTAAGCATTTGGAACAACACACTCATATCATATATAACCACATTTATCAGGTCAGTGACTAACCTCACTCCTATATCTCCTAAAGCTTTCAACATTTCAGCAGTCAGCCCAGACACACCTGCTGCCTTCCCCACCTGCATCCTGCCTATTGCCCCACTCACAGTAACAGCATCAATAAAAGGCCAATGGCCAACCATGGATCTGCTGGCTCCAAACCTTCCCTGTCCCAGTCAAACTCCTCATTCTACAGCCAGTTGTAGTGCTTTCCCCAGGCATCTTTAATATCCTCACTGTTCACCACTACCCTTCCATCATCATTCTTCCCTATTCTCCCTTTTCATCTGATTTGCTGCCTCAAATATCATATTCTTCCTTTTCACATGATTTAGGTTATTAAGTAAGTCTCTTGTGACTCAGACTTTGCCCTGTAAACCTCTTTACTGGGAGTCATTATATTCCAGCTGTTTTATGTCTTTTTTTTTTTTTAAATTGTTCTATCTATCTATCTATTGCCAGACACCTCAATCCCGGACGGGGTGGCCACAAACAAATCGCCTCCATGTCACTCTGTCCCCTGCCATTTCACTACCACGCTCCCAACTCACACCCCCCTCTCTCATATACCTCTCCACTCCATCCCTCCATCTCATCCTCGGCCTCCCCCTCCCTCTCGCCCCCTCCACCTCACTCACATACACTCTCCTCGTCAATCTTTCACTCTCCATCCTCTCCACATGCCCAAATCACCTTAACGTGTTTCTCCTAACGCTTCCCATCACGTCCTCAAGCACACCACAACGTTCCTTCACTTCCTCATTTGTTAGTCTGTCTCTCCATGTGACTCCGCATGCTTCTGTCAAATAACTCATTTCCACTGCTCTCACTCTTGACTTCTGTCCTTCCAACAGGGTCCAAGCTTCACTTCCGTATGTCAGAGTTGGTATCACAATACTGTCATGTAACAACTTTTTCTCTTCCATGCTCACCTCCCTGTTTCTTATCACTGCTTTCAACGAACCAGCAACCTTCCTTCCCTACTGTACCCTTTCGAGCACTTCACCCTCCAGACTACCATCCTTACTCATCACACTGCCCAAGTACTTAAATTCACTCACATTCTCCATATCCTTCCCATCCAATCTCACTATACACTCACTGGCTTCACTTCTCTCGAAGACCATCACTTTACTCTTCCCCACATTCACCTTTAGATTCCGTTTCTTACGCACTCTCCCAAACTCATCTACCAAGCCTTGCAGCTCCCCTTCGTCTCCACTCAACAACACAGTATCATCTGCAAACAACAGTACAGGGAGTTTC